>VHIU01000057.1:0-79096 GCA_010577795.1 Isatis tinctoria
CATCATCCATCACAGCAAGTGACCAGTCTCGTGCCACAACCAAACCTTTCTCAGAACATTGGCATGGAAGGATTTGACTTTCATTTGAGAGGAGTTGATTTTCCAAATCGGGAAGAAGAACAAGTCGTGTCAAAAGGAAACCTTTCTCATCCATCACAGCAAGTGAACAGTTTCATGCCGGACGCTTGGAACATTGGCATGGATTTTAATCTTGACGATGTGGACTTTGCCTTTATATGAGACCTTCTAAACAACGACCCTGAAGATCTTTTTGCTCAAGATGAGGAGGAACCAGTGTCGGTGCAACGTTTTGGACTCGCAAGTTCAAAAATTGTTCATTTTTGTTAAAGATCATGAAATGATAACAATATAGAAAAAATATCTTAAAGTTTCATAAGAGCAACCTCACTGGTTAGATACTCGGGTATCTCATTCATATAAGATAATCCAACTCTATAAACTGTTTATAAAAAAAAAGTAAGAAAAAAAATTATTATTGAAATATAACTCTTTTTACATTTTTTTCTTGCAAAATTAGTTATTAAACTCGAATAATCAAGTTTTCAACCATAGTTGTCTCAATTAATAACAAAGCCAACTCATTTAATCTCTTTTGTGACAATATAGACCTCAAATAATTTTTATTAGCTTCAACATTGAAAAACTTCGCGACTGATACCAGAATGATCAACATCAGTGTTCAAATAACAACCCTCCATTTTTTTTCAAAAAATCAAACATTTCAATAAAGTTTCATTGATAATGATTTTCGAAGAATTTTTAATTTTATAAACAAATAATCACCAACAATGTTCGTATGCATTTATTTTAAAGTAGCTTCTAAATTCAAACATGATACCATCAAAGTATCCTCACTTGTGGCTGCTAGTTTTTTAAAAATCAAACAAAACTCTAAAGTTTATTCATATCTTTAGAATTAATACATTAATATATATATGCCCCTATTAAAATGGATGCCTTAAGCTTTTGCTTCAACTACTTGTCATATAAGCCACACCTGGTTGGAACTAGATCAAAGTCTGGGAGAAGAGGATGATCAAGTAGAGGGAGAAGAGGATGATCAAGAGGAGGAAGAAGAGGATGATCAAGAGGGAGAAGCTGATAACCAAGTAGATGAGGACATGGACCAGGGGCGATCAAGAAGAGTAATAAAGCCCAATAGCAAAGTAAGTATGTTAACCTCATATTCATGTTTGTATTATAGGCCTTCTTGATATATTAACCTTTATTCATGTGCTGTGTTGTAGCTTCTTGAAGGGATAGCGACTGCATCAACAACATCTTCATCCTCTGAAGGTGAAGGAACATCTTCTGATGAGTGGAGCGGATGAACGACAAGAACTTTTGCAAAGTTTCTTTACTGTAAAGTTTTTCTGATGGAGATATGAGTTTAGAAAGACATAGATCTAGAAGAATCAAAGTCATTGATCCGTTTCCAGTTTGTAGTGAAAGAGACATTGTCGATATAGAGAACAGCGAGTTGAACTACAACGACCAGATCATCCCTCTGTGTTCTGCTCAAGATGCTCTGCTTAAAGTTCATTACGCAATTGTTAATTTTTAGCTACTCCTGCTGAGAACACGAAGATAGATAGAGATGATATTAGAGAATGTCAGCTTTTAATACCGTCTAGTCAATGTTCTAATGTGATTGGTAAAGTTGGTTCGACGATTAAGAAGATTAGAAATAGAACCGGAGCTAACGTTAAGATTGTCTCTAGAGATGTCTCGGATCCTTCACCCACTTGTGCCATGGATTTTGACAACATTGTTTTGGTTAGTATCTGAAATCTTTGTTGCTTGTTCTTACCTCTTTCTTTTTGCTAATTTCAATGCTTGTATTGATTATATATCTGGATAGCATGAATCAGTGAAGAAAGCAATCTTTGCTGTTTCTGCTATCATGTACAAATTCAGATTTATCAATGTCATTGGAAGTATTTTGTATGCATCTTTTTCTGTTTCAAAGGTCATTGAGGATAGTTTCTTAGGAACAGAGATGTTGATCCATTTGGAAGGTTTTGCAAAAAAAAAAAAAAATTATTATATGGTCATGTAGTAGATTACGTTACGCAATTTATAAAGTGCTTATCCATTTTTCTAATTAATGTGATTGCTGTTATCGATGAAGCTGGATTTTTCTGTTCCTCTCATCTCTAGTGTATATCGTGTTTCAGATTTAGAACCATGCTTGTTTATTTGTTTTCTAAACTGTTATTCTCGACATAAATTGAAAATTTTCTTTCGTAACCAACTGAAAACTAATACAAATGTTGAATGTAAGAATTTCCACGATGATTGAGCAATATATACCGTAACCGGAAATAATTCAAACTGAACTTAACCTTCACAACGAAATTTGTTTTGTACACCAGTTTGTTATTATGAGAAGAAAAAATTTAGACAACCGAATGAAAACTGATTTTAGTGTAAACCAATCAAAAATAGAAAATTCCAAACTGTTTAAATATGGTTTTAGCTTATTGTTTGATAAGAGCAAAAGAAATTAAACCGAAACCAAACCGTAAATCAATTAAAGGATATTTACACACACTATGTGATTCGGATAAAATTTGGATTCCTTGAAACGATATTTTTTTCTGGGAAAGCTAACACAAAGTAAGAAAGGAAAGTGGGGAAAACGATCAAAACATTTGCTTCCACCTCTGAAAGACTGTAATGGCTGCTACGAGACGGTTGATTCAGCGTGTGTCCACCAGAATTTCTACCGCCGGAGCACGACGGAGCTATGCTGGTCTGCCGGAATCGAACTCCAAATCTCCGTCTTCTTCTCAGCGATTGATGGAACTTGAATCCGAATTCAGCGCTCACAAGTAAAGTCTCTCTCTTTTCCTTTCTCTTCTCCGATTTGGATATAACGTCGATGTAATCACTTCTGAAATTTCCGAGCTTCTACTCTTTCTTGGTTCTGGGTTTTGCTCGTTTCATCTAAATTCTTCTTCTTTGATTGTTTTTGATGGAAATCTATAGTATTTGATTGAGATATATGACATGATTCAATTTGAAAGTTTGTTTTATTACCTAATGTGTAAATAGCTCTTGCTAATTACCTTTAGTCTGAAAATTTGATCTTGTGTCTGTGTGTCCAAATTCCAGTTACCATCCTGTTCCGGTTGTGTTTTCACGCGCTAATGGCTCAACAATATGGGACCCTGAAGGAAAAAGATACATCGACTTTCTTGCAGCTTACTCCGCTGTTAATCAGGTAAATGATTCCCAAAACTTCACTACTTCTCAGCTTCACTTAAAGATACAACAATAGGTGTAAAGTTTCTTACTTGTTGGATTCATTGTTTGTAATTTGTTTTGAAAATCGTTGCAGGGACATTGCCACCCTAAGATCATGAAGGCATTGCAGGAACAAGTGGAGAAGCTTACTTTAAGCTCGAGGGCTTTCTATAACGATAAGTTCCCGGTGTTTGCAGAGCGTCTGACAAATATGTTCGGTTATGAGATGGTGCTTCCTATGAACACTGGTGCTGAAGGTGTCGAAACTGCTTTGAAAATAGCAAGAAAATGGGGTCACGAAAAGAAAAACATTCCCAAAGATGAGGTACACTCTTTCGGGTTGTTTTTAGTAAGAATTGTTGTTTGCATCAAACATGTTAATAATATTTGGAGAAATGTGTTTTTACAGGCTATAATCGTCTCTTGTTGTGGTTGCTTTCACGGTCGTACATTAGCAGTTATTTCCATGAGTTGTGACAATGATGCTACTCGCGGATTCGGACCATTGTTGCCGGGTAATCTTAAAGTTGATTTTGGTGACGCAGATTCACTTGAGAAAATCTTCAAAGGTATGAAAACGTTTCCTACTTCAGCTTGTATATGAGAGTTAAGATTTGAGCTTGAGCTTAATGAGTCGATCATGTTATTGTTATGACTAATGCAGAAAAGGGAGATAAAATAGCTGGATTTCTTTTCGAACCTATTCAAGGCGAAGCTGGAGTAAGTTCCTTCTTCCTGAGCAATAATCATTTACTGGTTTTGTTTCTAAAATGTTATAAATGGCTTTGGTTTTAGGTTGTTATTCCTCCAGATGGTTATTTGAAAGCTGTTAGAGAACTTTGTACAAAACACAACGTTTTGATGATAGCGGATGAAGTACAAAGCGGTCTAGCGAGATCCGGAAAGATGTTAGCTTGTGACTGGGAAGAGATTCGTCCCGACATGGTGGTATGTTCTTTAACTTTTCGATTTACTTCCTTGAGCAAAGCCATTACTATCAAATTTATGTCTTCATTTTGAATCTGCTTCTTTTTAAAGATACTCGGGAAAGCTTTAGGTGGAGGAGTAATTCCAGTAAGTGCAGTGCTTGCTGATAAAGATGTGATGCTTCATATCAAACCTGGCCAACACGGAAGGTTTTACCCTAACTTATTAACACAAATTAGCATATGTGAAGATATATCAGTCTGATTGTGTATTCTGTTTGACAAAATCAGCACATTTGGTGGGAACCCTTTAGCTAGTGCTGTAGCTATGGCTTCTTTAGATGTTATCGAGGAAGAGAAACTCGTTGAAAGGTACCATTTTTACCTTCTTAATAGACTCGAGTTCTTTAGATTAAAGTTTATCAGCTCTTTGTTTCGGTTGAATCTTGTAGATCAGCAAGTCTTGGAGAAGAGCTGAGGATTCAATTGAATGAAATCAAGAAACAGTTTCCTAGTTACATAAAAGAAGTACGAGGAAGAGGATTGTTCAACGCGGTTGAGTTCGATAGCCAAAGCTTATCACCGGTTTCAGCTTATGATATTTGCTTGAGCTTGAAGGAGAGAGGAGTGTTGGCTAAACCGACTCACAACACCATTGTCCGCTTAACTCCACCACTCTCCATAAGGTAAATTAGAAACAGTTAAACCGGTCTTGGTTTATTAGGCAACTGAATAAATTGTCGATGTTTTTTTTCATTTTTCTTCTGCCAGCTCTGATGAACTCCGTGAAGGCTCTAAGGCTCTTCATGATGTTCTTGAGAAGGATCTTCCAAAACTTGGAAAATCAATGCCGGTAAAACACCGGTTTCTCACTTAACCGAGTGTGATCGCTGCGGAAGGAACCTCTATGCTTGAACCAGATCGGAACTTGATTAGGATCTGGTTTACTTGTATTGTTTTTATTTTGAAGAATGTGTATATCTTACACAACAAGGGTTCTGATATAGCACATAATACACGTCCAAGGCCGAACCGGGTTGCACCGAGCTCGGTGGAAATAACTTTGGTTTATTTCTGGCTGAGCATTAAATAAAACTGATTTGGTTGTTTCCACATTTAATAGTTTGGCAGTTATATTTCTGTTTTTTATTTGTTTTATCACCGGTAAATTTCATTCAAACGGTAAATTATTGCTCAATATTATGTGTGCGCGTAGTAGTTGCTTCATCAACATCTTCTGACGATGATGAGTGGATTGAGTAGCAATTCTGATGGGTTTGGAAAACTTGCAAGAGTTTAACCAATTCTGTTTGATCAAAATGCAACGGTTAAATCAAATATAGGGCTTACTAAAAAATAATTAGATATATAGGCTTTTTGTGTGATAATTCGATATATAAGCCAAATACCATTAAAAGAAAAAAAAAAAAACGAGTCCCTAAGGCGGTACTACTTCATTAGCTAGAGGAAGAAACAAGTCACGAAGAATTCTGTTCTTTATGACTTTCAGGGTTAGTGTTGCTTCCTTAGCTTCTTTATCAAAGAGAGATTTCCACAAGTCCAAAATGCTAGACTCCATCACATCCCTCGCAAACCCATTCCCCTCTGAAACAGCCATCATACACCCCAACTTCTCCTCTAACTTCTTCACCTCTTCTTCAATACTAGACGCAAACTCTCGGCCACATGTTCCTCCTCTTCTGAGAAACAAGACAAGGGAACCAAGAGCTGTAAATCCAGCAGCAAAATTCTCCAGAGTCGTTCTGATCAATCCCCAGTTGACCGAATTGTTGCCATCATTCAGATATGCTCCGTTTTTCGGTTTGATATCTTTTCTATAGACATAATGAATAACACGAAGCAGCCTCTCTGCCACCGGACTATCACCAGTCACGTTCCTCGTTGCATTTCGCCATAACCTATAGCAGAACCGTAATAGAGTACGAGTATCATCACACAACATGAACATGGACTGAGCCACATATAGGGAGAGCTCAACTCCTAGTCGCACAACCTCCTCTTTCACTTCCTCCATTGCGAAATCCTTGCTGCAAAAATAAATAAATAAATAAAAGAGTCAATATGAAAACTTTGTAAACCTGAGTGAGTGAGTGAGTGAGCAGAACTATCAAAAGGGGGAAGCCTAGTAATGTTACTGACCCCAGAATATAAGGAGAACATACGGGCAGTGCCAGAATCTCGCTATGCACTGGTTTCCACAAAATAGGCTTTAACAGGTCGCTAAGAATCCAACTCCTCATCACTTCGCATGTTGCTTCTTCATCAAAGAGAGACTTCCACAAGTGAAAAATGTTAGACTCTATCGTCCCCCTCACAAACCCATTCCCCTCTGAAATATGCTCTCCCAACCTCAATTTATCATCTAGCTTCTTCAGCACATGTTGCTTGTATTTTTCAACAGCCGACGACAATAATCGATCATCAAAAGAACTATCTTTTCCTCTGAAAACCATATCAAGGCGGTGCAGAATTATGATCCCGTCAGCAAACTCCTTCCATGTGGTCCTAACCAATTCCCATTGGACCGAGTTGCCACCTTCTTGAAAAACTCCGCCCTTGGATTTGATATGTTTCGAGTAGACATAGTGAATAACACGAAGCAGCCTTTCTGACACAGGACTCCGGTTCGGTAATACACCTCTCCATAACTTAAAACAGAACCATAACATAGTATGAATGTTATCACACAGCAAAAACATGGATTCAGCTATGGAGAGTGAGAGTTCAACTCCTAATCGCACAACCTCTTCTTTCATTTCCTGCTTTGAAAAATCCTTCCTGCAGAAAGAAAGCAAAAAACGTCAATATGAAGACTTCGTAACCTGAATGCGTGAGTAAGCAAAAGTAATATTACTGACCCTAGAATGTAAGGAGAAGACACGGGCAGTGCCAGTATCTCAAAATGCACCGGTTCTCCCAAAAAAGGATCAAACAAATCACTAAGAATCCTACTCCTCATCACTTTGCATGTTGTTTCTTCAACAAAGAGAGACTTCCACATGTCAGAAATGTTAGACTCTATCGTCTCCCTCGCAAACCCATTCGCCTTTGAAACATCCTTTGCGGACCTCAACTTATCATCTAGCTTCTTAAGCACGTCTTGCTTGTATTTTCTAATAGCTGAAGATAATAGTCGATCATCGAAAGAGCTCTCTTTTCTTCTGAGAACCATATCAAGGCGATCCAAAACAACGATTCCGTCAGCAAACTCCTTCCACGTGGTCCTGATCAATTCCCATTGGACCGAGTTGCCACCATCTTGAAAAACTCCGCCCTTGGATTTGATATGTTTTGAGTAGACATAGTGAACAACACGAAGCAGTCTTTCTACCACAGGACTCCAGTACGGTAATACACCTCTCCATAACTTAAAGCAGAACCACAACATAGTGCAAATGTCATCACACAACAAGAACATCGATTCCGCTACAGAGAGTGAGAGCTCAACTCCTAGTCGTACCACGTCTTCTTTCATGTCCTCCTTCCCAGAGCCTTTCCTACGAAACAGAACAAAAACAAAAAAATTCAAATATTCCCACTTTTGTAATCTGAGAAAGCTCTAGACTTAAGAAACCTTCTTGTGTACGGATAATATCTGGATGATCCCGCCAATGGACGGATATGACGCAGAACACCAGAGGTCGATCTTGATCCTTTATCGAGCTTTCCAATAATCAAAATAGAAAGATAACAATTCAGAATTATAATCTCATGCAATCATCAAAATTTCCACAACTTGCAAATAGAAAATACTGGTCGGAATCATATAACCGCATTGATTCTATCAATCAGGCAACAGAGAGAAGAAACCCGACGGGGATATATTACAAAAAAAAAACCAATTTTGATCTCCAACAACTCAATATCTAGAGAGGAATGAACTAAACTCTATCAAAATCGTAACTTTATGTCTTTATCATTCGAACTCTATCAAAATCGTAACTTTATCATTCAATTTGGAAACCCCGTGGACCTGAATCGATATGTAGAAAAAAATCAGAAGAGGAAAGAAGCACTCACTAATTCGTTCTCCATCTAGACAGAATTTTGTGGGGAAACCTTTCGAATTCAAAGGGTTTTTGTTTCTTCAGCATGAAAAGTAAATAAAACTGGGCGTAGAAAATATACACGTACAAGGGATGATATATATATAGCAACACTGTTGGATCTTCGGCCCATTTTTTTTATGTCGCCAAACTTTTATATTAAAGGCCCAACAAGACCTACAAGAGCAAGAAGACTAAAATATTACAAAGCCCAAACGCAATTAAAATAAAACATGAGAAGCCCAACAACTGCTTTGGGAAGAAATGAACGAAAACCTAGTTCCGTCTCCGCCGCGTTTTCATCGGATCTCTGTATCAGAACTTTCTTCAGGGGAACGCCGGTGAGTGATTCCTCCTCCTAAACACTCGATCTGCTCAACCCAGCTTTCTCAGCTAACGATAAACTAGGAAAATCGGACAAGCCGAAGATTATAACCAAAAAATCGGAAAAGCAGACCGGACAAGCCGGAAGTAACTCCGATTAACAAAAAACAAAAAGCAAAAAACCGAAGGTCACAGCAAACAACGATGAAAGAGAACCAGAGAAAGAGAAAATGAACAGTAGTTAGAGAGAGAAGCCTGGAGAGAGTCCGATCTTCGGCCCATTTAATTACTGACAAAAGGTGGTTTTTCGTTTTTTTTTTTAAATATTAAATTTATTGAATCAACAAAAAAAATGTTGGAATTTTTGGAAAAACGATATACATTAAGCCATTGAACCTCTTTATCCCATTAAACTTCCCTAGCTTTTTCTAAAAGTCGATTAAAGTACTCATATTAAAATTTAATAGTTCCAAAATAATTTAAATTATGTTTTGGGTGATTTTTCGTGTGTGTTTCTCCTTAGTTCTTCAACGTAAAGACTTACTTAGGTTTTGAATGGTGATCATAGGAATTAATGAGAACACTGAATTTCTCCTTAGATAACCAGGTGGTTATTAGATTCATGTTTGATTAGGTGTATTGGGACTGGTTAGTTAAACGAGCTGGTCAAGTAGAGTTTGTTATAAGGGGATAAGAGTGAACATTTAGGTTGTTGAGGTTTTCTGGGTTTCGTAGGAGTGATCTTGAGTAATTGTTATTGTTCTCTTCTTTGAATCTAGTGAAGTGTTGCTTGTGCCGTCAAGCCCCAGACGTACAGAGTCATATCAAATCTGGAACTAGGTTAACAAATCTCAAGTGTTCTTTATTTTCTGTATCTTTGTGATTGATTTCACAAACGAGTGTTGAGAGATAGAGAGACTAGTGAGGTTCGATCTTTACAAAGGCGATATTTCACATTCTCGAAATCAAAACCTATATTTCATAAGTAGATCTCTTTTAAAGAAATGGAATGGAAGAAACTAACAAAAAAAGTTCAAAATCGCCACCTAGTGAAATTGAGATGGGATAAGTTTATCGATAACAAAAAAAAAACGACTATATACTCAAACTCAAGAAAAAAAACGGTTCATTATCTACGAAAACCAAAGCCAAGAAAGTAGCTTTTGAGATGGTCGATTTGATGAGCCATGTTTTAATCCATTTTATATATAAAAAAAAATTATATGTCTTCTAAGTTCTAACAACATAAATTTGCATCATTCAGCAGCTTACGCGCATAAAAAGTGTTGATCAAATAAATGTTGATTTATCACTTGCATAAAAAAAAAAAATTCAGAGACGAAATTGGTTATACTTAAAAGTAATTTATTTAGGCATAGTTTCGCATAAAACAATACTAGAATTATAATTGAACTGACAAAGAACACAAATCAATTAGGATTGATAGAAAGAGGACGAGTCCAATAAGGAAAATCAGTGGATCTTAATTGACCTTCCTCGGTGGTGAAGAGAGTGCAAATTTTTGTGGTGATATCGAAAACTCCATAGTTATAACCCACAAAATAGATGCAATTTTTTTGGTTGGTGACAGAAAGCTTCATTACGTCCAAGAAGGATACAAAGATCTCCAATGTCATCTGTGTAAGACATAATTTTTCCCTTTTTATCCATTGATGATCCTTCCTCTTTAAATACCATAAACCCTTTTGTTTGGTGCATGAACTTTTTAACCTTGTAATACCTCAAGTGCTTTCACATTTATAGGTTTGGCAGTTATGTTTCTGTTTTTTTTTTTTTTTCTAACACATGTAAATTTCATAGAAACGGTAACTTATTGTTCAATAACCAAAAAAAACAAAGGCCAAGAAAATGCCCAAAAGCCTTAAGATAAACACAGCTCAGATGAGCAAAACATAAACTACCAAATGGTATCGGGAGAGGAAGTTTTCCTTTAAGCAGAAGAATTATTGCAGACCCTTCCTATGCAAGCAGTTTTCGGATTGCAGAGGCTTCCGATGAATTGAAATGATGTAACATGGAATGTGTATATATTAATGTATTAATGTATATGTATGTGTACACGTGTTGGCATGTGTATGTAGATATTGATATGGGACATGAAATCATGAATAAACATATGCTTGTCTAAGTTGTCTTCTATAATTGCCCAACCCAAACATGTTGAGGCGTGAAGCCCCATATGATTGGTTGGCTCTCGAATATTTAAATTACACTATCATAACCAGATGAAAATTTAATAAATGTGTAAATTAAATACCAAATAATGGCACATGATCTCGATTTTTTTGTATGAAAGAATACTACTGTATTTTTGTTGTTGTCCAATGCAATAAAAGAAACTTGGATTTTTTTTTTTCCTTCTTTTTGACCAAAAAAACTTGGATAGTGAATGTGCATTAAATAGTCACATGTCGTTCTATCTCAAGAAAACGCCGAGACGTGCGAAATGGTAAAATACACATGACACAACATGGACATTAGTTGTTGAGACTGTCTAATTCGCATCCATCGGAAATATCAACGCTAGACTTTTCTAGTCACGAGTGCATTCTGGATCTCTTATTGGTTGCAAGATATTATGGTCTAAGGATAATGAAATTCTTTAGGATATGCAAAGGTGGAATAAAGCTGGTCGCCATTGAAAAAAAAAATGTTATTTATGTTAATATCATTTAGAGATCAAAATGATATTAATGACATTGTCTACGTTATGTGGAACAAATATCACTTACTATTTTACCAAAGAAAAAAATAATCACTTACTAATAATATATGTGTCTTTTTCTTATGTGTAGTAATCCCATAAAACGTTTCACCAAAAAAAAAAAAAAAGTAATCCCATAAAACGTATCAACATCCACTGGAAACTTTCTACTTGATTATTATCGTAAACGGTTTAGATAATATTACATAATTTTCTATACGTTTTGGGAATTGATACTGTGAAGTTCAATCCGTAGTAATAATAGAAAAGCTGCATTTTTTAATAGATTGAAGGATTGAAGTATTGAACTTGGTTCTGATCTTTATATCATTCTAATGGTGGATCCACTACATCTAGGCGCAGAGTAACTTATGTCAACTCACAAGTCACAAGTCACAACTAAATGTGAATTGTTGGGTCTGATTGGTGAACAAGAGTAACATAAAATTGCAAAAGAAAATTATTAGTGAATAATTATAACTGTTTCACCTATTTTCTATTTTATATAACAATTTTATCTAATATTTTTGATTAATATTGAAATTATTAAGTGTATTTATTTTTGATTAATATTGAAATTATTAAGTGTATTTGACTCGCGCAAGTTTGAAGATTTGTTTTGCTGATGGTTTTTTTTTTTGTTTTTGTCAACTTTTGCTGATGGTTTATTTCACCTTTCTTACATTTTTTGGCTTTAATTACTTTGCTTGCAAATTTGTGTTTGATTTTTTTCCCCATTTTGTTTTCTTTCACTTTTAGAATAAATACATTTTTTTGGCTAATAAATCTACAATTTTTATTAAAAAAAATACCTTAAAATTTTGTCATGTGGAAGTGGAACAGCTAACTAGTAGTATAAATTTTGTTATTTGTTTTTATCAATTTTTTGTTTTTTTTTTTGGCAATATATACTCGTACTTCTCTCTCTCTCTCTCCACGCGCCACACGCGCTCAGCTTCGTTTACGCGCTCAAAATAGAGACAAAAACCTCGTGGATCTGTTTTCCTCCACCATTTTCATCTTCTCTCTCTCTCTCTCGAAACTTCGCCATGCGTTATCTTCTCTAAACACATTCACAGATTCTGATTCGAATCAATCCTTCTTCTCAAACCCTACTCAAATTTCCAGATCCAAAATCGATTCCCACCGCTCCAATTCAATGGCCGTTATCCCCCGATCAGATCCACCTTCACGGATCCACCCGGAGCCTCAAACCCTAGAAATCGACCACTTCGATCGTCTCCCGGACTCAATCCTCCTCCTCGTCTTCAACAAAATCGGCGACGTCAAAGCTCTCGGCCGGTGCTGCGTCGTTTCGCGTAGGTTCCACTCCCTCGTCCCTCAGGTCGAAAACGTCGTCGTTCGCGTCGATTGCGTCATCTCCGACGACGACAGCTCCTCTCTCTCCTCCATCAAATCCCGCTCCGCCGCTTCCGGATCGTTCTCCGCCGTGTTTCGACTCGTCGTCGGCGGCATTGTCAAGCCGTTGCAGGCTCTGGGTCAGTTCCTTGGCACCAAGAGGTCATGCGGCTCCGCGTCTTCTTCCTCGTCTCTCTCCATCAGTGGAGACGAAGGCGGAGAGATCGAACAAGGCGGCGTCACGCACCATTCTCCTACGCAGGTTCTGAAGAACTTCGACGAGATTCGTTACCTTCGCATCGAGCTACCTAGCGGAGAGCTCGGGATTGACGACGGAGTTTTGTTGAAATGGAGAGCTGAGTTTGGTTCGACCTTAGATAATTGCGTTATCCTCGGAGCTTCATCAGTGATTCAACCGAATCCGATGCGAATTCCTCAGACTCTTGACACTGCGATCGTTGAATCTCCCGGCGCCGACGATAACGGGAGTATACCGGAGTCGTTTTACACGAACGGAGGTCTGAAGCTACGCGTTGTATGGACAATCAGCTCTTTGATTGCTGCATCAGCACGACATTACTTGCTACAGCCAATAATCGCGGAGCACAAGACGCTGAGAAGTTTAGTGCTTACTGATTCCGATGGGCAAGGTGTGCTTTGTATGAACAGAGATCAGCTTGAGGAGCTAAGGGTGAAACCTTTGTCAGCTTCGTCGGCTTCGAAGAGGACCCTTGTACCTGCCTTGAACATGAGACTATGGTATGCTCCAACCTTGGAATTGCCTGATGGGACTGTGTTAAAAGGTGCGACTTTAGTAGCGATAAGGCCCAGCGAGTCGAAGAAGGAAGTTTCTGATGTCTCTTGGGTATCTTCGGCCTTCCAAGAGCCTTATGAGACAGCTGCTAAGATGCTGGTCAAGAGAAGGACTTACTGTCTAGAAATGAACTCGTTCTAGCTTGAAAAGTGTCAGTCGAATCTGAGGTAAATTGGGTCTTCGTTTTCCGTATGATCTGATTGTGAAGTGATTTAAGGATATAATGTGTGCGTCTTTAAACTATAAAAGGCAAACCTTTCTGCCTTCTGCATAGGTTAAGCTTCTAAGATGATCAACATTAGGAAAAATCGAAATTGTCACTATCTCTATGAGTAGTTTAGCATTGGTTCTCTTAGATTGAGAATGAAAATTGGAATTTTGTGTTATCTTCACAACTTTTTTTTGTTACTTTAGAAAGACCATAACTTTTCTCATTGTTAAGATTTTCTTGTTTGTTAGGGAACCCGATGGCGATTCAGAATGATATTTACATATAAAAGCTATAAAGGGGAAGCAGAGGATGTACTAAATCCAGTTTTGATGAATCCAGAGACCAGTTTTGCTGCCGACTGCATCTGCTAGCAATTTTTTCTTTGAAGCATATGCTTTTGCAGGATCTCTCAAATCGTATATCAACAAATTACTTATTATATCATGTAAGAGTTTTTTTTTTGTTTTGTTTTTGGTCTGTCCTTGTTAGTTACTTAAAAGTCGTCAGCTTTGTTTGTTCTTCTCTCTTTATGTGAATATTGTAGGTATGAGAAATACATTTGCTTGTCATTATAAAAGTTATTTAAGAAAAAAAGTAAACAGAGCAATTTAGTGCTTTTGCAGTTTTGCTAACCTTTTAACATTAAGCTGCTTTACTTGGCAGACCAACAATAGTTCTGAACTTGTTACAATCCTTTCTCTCTCTTTAACTTTAGTTCCATTGGTAATTTTGCAGAACTATGAAACAAAAGTAACCTAATTGTTGAGTGGCCTAAAGCTTTTGAAAAAATTGTTTTAACTTTAGTACAATGCAAAATGGCCGAGCATGATTTACTATGTGGATGGTATAAAATATTGATGAATTGTATACTCATTTGAGTTCTAAGGATCACCAGATGCAACATAATGATCACTAATTTGTTATTTCTACAATTCTATCCAATTATATTGGTATTAGATAAAAGGCAACTTGGTCTAAAAGTGATGTTTGAATGGTTCTTCATAATTGAGTATTTTCAAATTGCCATTTGTTTAATAATATATTATCATGCGCTAGCTGTGATAAGAGTGCTGAAATGTATTATCTTATCTCACTCGACATTAGCTTACATAAGCATGAACCTTAGCCTATTATATTAAAAGCATACGTATATATGGATAATGTCAACAACCTGGACCCACATATTGTAGGCATGAGGAACTGGACGAGTTAGTTCACTATCGTGGTTGCTAATATCTGTATATACATCTTGAGAATCATTCTCTTTGAGCTATACTCTCTCATGTTATATATTGAGAAACATTTTTAACGATATCCATTTTTCCTTTTTTTTTTTTTTTTTTTTCTATTTTGCTTAAGATAGCTATACATGATCTGAAGCCCAACATCAGATGTTTGGGTCGAAACTCGAAAGTAGAAAGAAACATACTGGAGAATCAATGTTTACGGTTATACCCTTGACTGAACCTGTATTTTACATTTTTTTGCCACGCGTAAACCTTTCCCCATACCATCCCTCCGCCTCCTCCTCCCCCTTTCTCGTCACTGATCTGATTCTTCTGCAACGTCTCTGTTTTTTTCTTTCTTTCTCCATTAACATCTCATAAGTTAGCATTTTACCAAATCAATATCTCTGTCTCTCTTTCTTTCGATAAGGATATTATTTTTTGTTCTACTTTATTATTTACGTTAAGATCGAATCTTCTAATTGCAGAAATGGCTGCAACTTTAGCTTCCAGATTATCCCGTGGTAAGAGATTACTATTCTTTGATCTCATTGAACCAGATAATTCTGGTTTTGGATTGTTATTATTTATTGCTAAAAGTTTTTGAGCAACTGTGGGATTTTAAAGTAATGATGAAATGAGATTCAATCTTTTAGACTGTGATGGGATTTTGGATCTTAATGAAAATTTCGGATATTTGAGAAGAGTAACATCAAAAGTGTTGAACTTTGTAAATTGATTGTGAAAGATGTTATCATTTGGTATTGTGTTCACTATTGCTTAAGACCTCCAAGTATTGGTTTTTGACTCATTTGGTTGTTTGTTTGATGATGTTAACAACTTTTAAGCTCAAAATCTGTTTTTTTTTTTCTTCCTTTCTTGTATTTGGTTTTCGTTGTCTGATCTGATTCATACACTAATAATGAGCAGGAGGACGTTCATTGCTTGGAGGTCTTAAGAATGATTTCTCTGGATTGGTGAATTCTTCCAGTGGAATGATGAACGAAAGTATCCTCTCTCAGGTAAGAAACCTCCTTCAAGTTTAAAGCATTTGTGTTCTGTTCACTATTGCCTTGAACTAGTTGTGTTTTTCTGAGTTTTGAGCGGATATCGTTACTTTAGTATTTGCTTCCTTCTGTGGAGTTACGTTTATCTAAATAAATGTTTTTGATTGAACTGGAACGGATAAGTAGATAACGTCTAAAAGCTTCTTTCTTTTTGTTAATGTTTGTGGAAGCAGCAGCAACAGCGAAGGACATTCATTCAAATGGGGACGGTTCTCAAAGTCGTGGACAACTCGGGAGCCAAGAAAGTGAAGTGTATCCAAGCTCTGAAGGGGAAGAAAGGAGCTAGGCTTGGTGATACGATAGTTGCTTCGGTGAAAGAAGCGATGCCAAACGGTAAAGTGAAGAAAGGAGCGGTCGTGTATGGTGTGGTTGTTCGAGCTGCCATGCAGAGAGGTCGTGTTGATGGAAGCGAAGTTAGGTTTGATGATAACGCGGTTGTTCTTGTTGATAACAAAGACAAGAAAATCAAAACCGATCGCCAACCTATTGGTACTCGAGTGTTCGGTCCCGTCCCTCACGAGCTTCGCAAGAAGAAACATCTCAAGATTCTTGCTTTGGCTCAACATATTGCTTGAGACAACAACATAAACCCCTAAAACCACCTAGTGTCATTTATATGTTGTTCTTCTGTAAACTCTCATCCATAGTTTTGTTGTCTTCATTAAGTCACAAGGCACAACATTTTGTGTGTTTATTTAGGGGCCCTTAATTTAGACCTTTAAACAGCTCTCTTTGTGCTTTGTTTTTTCTTTTTCTTTCTGGTTCGTAGAATATAAAATTCATAATTATTTTGGTTACGAGAGTTTTAAATATCAAGTTCTTAAAATAAAATTCTATTTTATATTTATACTAGTCATGCACGGGTATCGACTATTCTAACGAAAATATTATAAATATGATTGGATAAAGATTAAAAAATTTAAATTTGTTAGTAGATAAAGTAAAAAATATAATTAAAACATACATGATATCTGCTATTTAAAATTTAAATAGCAGATATCATAATTGGATAAAGAGATATAAATTAAAAAAATTGTTAATAGATGTAAAAAAATTTTTTATTACAATCGGTATGCACTTAAATAAAGTAATAGAAAAGTAAAATATAATTTAAGGAAAAATAGCATAAGAATTTTTTTCTATTGCTCAGATGCTCTCACGTAAAAACAGGTCAATCCGATTTGTTTCACCTTCTTGTAACATTTCAAAAAACAAATCTCTTAAAATGATAGATACCGCATTTTCAAAATCAATGTGGGTTTGACACCTGAAAATTCATGCTTAACAAATGATTATGCTTAAATGCTTGAGATTTATAAAAACTACGTCTTATAAAAAAAGAATTTTTTGCTTAGTTTAAAGTTTAGTTATTTTCCAAAGAAGGTATATGCTTCGTTAGCATCTTTGTCTTGCAATCTGCTGCAGTTATCATTGCTTTGAATTGGAGAGAAGGTTCTCTAGTGTTTTTCTATGATCAACGTTGGCTTTCATTAACTTGATTGCACGCTTCATGACTTCTTTAACCCGATTACAACATATTGTATCACATGACCCTGATCAAACTTGTAATAGTGAGTGTGTGTGAGAGAGGATTTTTCTTGAAACAAAAATAATATATTCAAAAGAACATAAAAAAATTAGCATAACTGTAACATAAAAATTTTGGTTGATGTTATTTTATTGCTGTTAAAAAGAAAATTTGTTTTCTTTACCATGACACACCATTAATACTTTAAAAGTAACAATGAAAAAATATGTGGATCATCTTTTTACGAATGATCCGTTTCTTTAAGTGTTGCACTCTAGTTTTTTCACTAACTTAGACACCCGCTTTTCCTAAAAAAAATATTCCTATGATTCACTGATTTTACTATAAAGTGTACTTAATACTTTTAAATAGGATAAAAAACGATGAACTGTGCTTATGAATCTTTTTTATTTTATTTTAGATAGGCTTAATCTTCACGTAAATAGAACTAATCATTGCAAGAGAAGATGTTAGCATTTGCAATATCGCATTGAGATCTTAGACCCTATCATTGCTCTCGCATTGTTCCTAAAAACACACACACGCCGCCTCCTCCTTCAGCTCGTTTTGTTATAGGTTTTAACATATTTCTATTTTTCTTGTGCAGTTTTCCTAATGTGTCAAAATAATTAAAGCCGCTAAGATTTGGCGTTAGAGTGAATCAATTCAAGGGTAAATTTCATATGCTGGTAAGGAGAATTTGCTAAGCCATCCCACGACAATATTTACCACTCAAGGATAGGATCCATATCTAACAGTAGACATGTTTGAGAAATTCACACAATAATGTAATTCATTATTAGGATTTGGTATATCTAATGATCTGTACAGTAACAAAAAAAATGTTACAAATAATATTCACCTTGTCTGCAATTTTATCCGCGCTGTCAATAACATATATAGTGGAATTTGGATCACTCGTAGACATTTTCTCATTCATTCCCTTATAAAGTGAGCAAGAGACATTTATATAGTTTGATTCCAATGTCCAAAAGAACAAATTAAAAGTACAAACCTAACCACAAACCCATGAATGAAATATGAAAACGTTTAAAGATATAGTTATTGAATCTCATCTCTCTTTTTTTAGCTTCTCAAAGCAACCAATGAAAGAATCGAATCTAGATTTTAAAATGTATTTTTGTCATATGATGTAGACTCTATAATAATACAACCTCTATTATGATGAGTAGAAGTCTTAGTTCTCATTGGACTTGCAAAAGCCCATCCCCAGTTTGTGTTGTTGTTATTTCCTATCTTATGATGATGATAATGATTTTGATGATGATCAACAGTTGTGGATGATGATGATGATGTCATTATCATAAACCCACCAAAGATACGCAAAAATTGGTTTGGTAGGATCCAAACCTCCTTCTTATCACATGTCGAAGTTCAAGTTTTTTTTGTTGGGTTTTTTTCCCTTTTTCAGTATTCAAATCATGAAAAAATTAAAACCTTATCATTCTTTTAAATTAAAACTCATTCCGGTTTACCGGTTGATTAACAAAGAAAAAGAAAGAAAGGAATTATAACGACAAACGTTGTTGGTGGTATACTCAACACTCACTCACACTTTAACCAAAATTTTCTGCAACTAAAACTTCTGTCAACAATTGGAACTATGACAAAAAAAAAATATGAGACAACATTTGATCAATCAGACATAGCATCAGACAAATTCCTCCAAATCTCAGACACATTCTGGCCACATTCCTCTAGAACATTCACCAATGGTCAAGCTTCATAAGACGCCACACCCTTTTCTGTTAAAAAGCTCTGTAGTACGCCGTTAACGCTCTCCCTAGCCATACTTGCCAGTAGCCGAAAGTAGAACGGCTTCAAACTCACTCATAACTATAGTATCCAACTCTTCCATACCAATCAAGCGTACCAAAGGCTTCCGACTGAACCAAACCAAACCAAAATTGAAAAAATGTAGAACGACAAAATTTACAGTCTTTCATACTAATGCGACCAAGTTGAGAAGCTCTTACCTCTTTCAAAGTTCTGAGGTTTTAGAGTCACTATTGACTGAAACAAAATAACCACTGAGCTTTAGTACAGCCTTTAACTTTCTGAAACTTTCCTCCTTTGCGATGATGTGTATCACCTTCGAAGAAGATGAATCCAGAATCTCTAAAAACTGCCAAAATTAAAACGTTGAACTCAGCTCCCTCTATGTATCCAGAATGCACTATCGATAAGGCTAACTCCAGACTCATTTTGTTCTCTTACAAATCATTTTATACCATCGCCATTTATTCCAAAAATACTTTCATATCTCGCAACTTCTTCACTATCTCGTAGTGATCAAATTCTTTTATCGTATTGTCGAGACATTTCAAATGTTTCTTATAAAAACCTGATCATAATTCAAAGTACCTATATGAGAATCTTAACCCTGTCTCTCTTTCAATTCATCAGGAATAAGGTCCCCACAGTGAGCCTTGTTAATTTGTTGAACACATCTGCATGATAGATTTGGACCAACATTAGACATATTCAATCGCAATAGATAAACAATTAATAATCTGTGTATATCTATATTTTTTATAACTTCTAAAACCGTCAAGAAGCTCCTGGTTATTAGGATCATGCTTGAGACCTTATTCGTATGTTTCCTAAGCTCTCTACCCCCTTTCCATTGCCTTGTCACAGTCCTCAATGCACTCATTTTACTGTGAATCAAACATATGTGCGTTCAAATGAATCAACATTGTAAGAAAATTCCATTCATACCAAGCAAATTACTCTAAGTCAAAGGCCAAGGATTGAAAAAAAGAGCAATACCTTTCCCTTTTCAAGATAAACAGCAGCACGATATGTGAGATATGAGATATCTTCATCATCAATCTCAATGGCTGTAGAATAATTTTGAATCTGCATGTTGGATGTCAATTTCAACTTATTCACAACTGAAGCTGAGCCCTGTTTCTCTGTGGAGTGTTTTGACAGTGCCATGTACTGTCGTAACATTGAAATTGAAATTCTTCTCATAAAAAATTACTAAAAAATATCGAATATGAATATGGGTGCCATATCCCTCAAGAACACAACTAAAGCAATGAGCAACTCAAAACTTCAAATGTTTTTATTCAATGAACATTAAGCAGTTGCAAAACGCTAAAAAGAGAAGAAAAGAGGTTGAGGGATGAGACCTGTGGGAAAAGCGAGAGTAATAATGCTCGGAACTTGAGGAGAACAATGTTTGCATCTTGGACTAACTGTTCTAGCTGCGAAATAGCATTTTGAACTGCTAAAAGCTGCTCCATTGTGTTCATTGGAGGAGGCGCGATAACTTTCAGCTCGATCGTTACTTTCTCTCTATCGCTGAACCATCTTGTGAGAACTATGAAACCCGCTAAGAAGAGAGACACAAACGCGAAAACATAGCCAATCCATCCCCTAAACAAAACCATTTAAAAGTTTTTAGAGAATGTAATTATCAAAATAAACCAATGGATTAAAATTCTAAGTATGTTATTACCTGCAAATTATGCAAGTTGAGAAGAGACAGAAAACAAAAGACTTCAATGGATCGTCCCAATACGCTAACGACAGAAGCCAGTCCCCGATTTCCATTATCGGAAGTAGCAACTCCTGCCAGAAGAACAGTCTCAAAAATCGGTTGAGGAAATGCAAAATATTAGTATCGCTCTGTGTATGTGTTTTTCTTAACCTTCATCACTGCTAAGTTGGTGTCAATACCATCAACGTTAACTCCATTAACCGTCTCTCGCGCGAGAACCACTTTCTCAAAGTTCTTTCTTGATTGCTTAACTGCTTTCTCCAATGGGTTCACATCTCCAACCGATTTTTTTGTTTTTTCTATTATCAATCTCTCTTGCTGTAAATTGAAAAAGAGAGATTGATAAAATCGGAAAAGAAGACACTGAAATAGAAAACGATATTACAAAGCAAAACACCCTGAAATTAAATGTTTGGTTCCGATTTACGAAAAACAATTCACCTCGTCTTCTTTTGAGGTTCCGAGCACCAGACCGAGAGGATTCAAGAAGCTCATCAGGATTACTATGAAACATAAACGTGGCGACATATCAAATTGTTAGGAGTACAAAAATCAAATTGTTAGAATCAAATCCCTAATCACCAAAATCCCTAATTTATGAAGACAAAAAATTGAGAGAAGAAGTAAGAAACTTAACTTTTGCATAAACTGAAACCGAAACATGTTCAGTTACGATGTCTTTATATGTTGATGAGTGCAGTTGATTAAAAATGAAGTGGAGGAGGAAGTTGAGAATCATGGAGGTTGAGAGATCGTGGAACTGAAAGTGGGTTTTTTTTTTGGTAAAGATTTTTATTTTTTTAACACAACCGTGGTTTTCTGAAAAGAAAATAAACTAAATATATAATTAATGAATTTTTTTTACACGTGTCGAGCAAAGGAACATGAGACTGACTTCTGTTTTATAGGTATTAGATGTATATGCTTATATTATTTTTTAATAAAGAACAATTTGGAGAATTCCAGCCCAAATATCTCTTAAATAAAAATATTTAGGCTACAGTTTTTTTTTTCAAATTTAAGAGACGCACCTAATATTTAATTAATATTTATATCATATTATGTTTCAAATTTTTTTTTATGAAACCAGCACTAATCTGTTCTTACATATAGGCCGGTATAGCCGCGGCAAAAAACCCGGACCCGAAAAACCGAACCGAACCCGACCTGAAAAAGTAGAACCGAACCCGAGCCGAAATTCATAAAATATCCGAACGGGTCCTAAATTTAAGTATTCAAAGACTCGAAACCGAATCCGACCCGAACCGAGAACCAAACGAGTACCCGAAATAACCAAAATATAGTTATATACTTAATATATTAATTATATTTAAACTTGATATAACTTATTTATCTTAAGTTATAATAATAAATCCAAATATATGAACTACTTTTATACCAAAATAACTAAAATATCAAAAATAAATAAAATATATGAAATTTTTAGTTATATTTGTTATATTTAATTGAATTAAATTTAAATTTAACTAATTTTTTTTATTTTTATAAATTTCCGGATACCCGAACCGAACCCGAATGGAACCGACCCGAACCCGAACCGAAATTCTAAAATACCCGAATGAGTCTTAAATTTAAGTATTCGAAGATCCGAAACCGAACCGAACCCGAACGGGTACCCGAACCCCAGACCTACACAAAATTTTCAAATCAAGTCCTCTCTTTTTATGATTATTGGTTAATTTCCCCTTTTCAAGTTCAAACTTTCTCTTTCAACTTTATTCATGTTCATACTTTAAAGATGCAATAATTTTATTGGAGAATAAGAATGATTTATTTACAAATTCAAAACAAAATCGGGATCAGGTGAATCTACGTATTGAAGACTAGAGACCACGCGATTCTACATCCATCTAATCGATCCACCGTGCGAGCCGCCGGAGTGTTCGAGACGCGAGGGGGAGTCATTTCTTCATCCGATGTGTAGTTGAAGCGGAGAGGGATAATGATGGAAGTGGAAGGATCCGACACTTCGATGAATCGTGCTCCTGATCAGTCATCCTTCTTACGTTCGAGGCGATCCAAAGGTAACCAATCCTATTTTTCTAGGGATTTCGAAGTTTAATCAAAGCCTAGTTTAAGTTCTCACGGGTTAGGTTCGGGAAACAAAATCTTCGATTTGGTACCGATTGTTTCAAGCTTTGTTAACTGAACACTGAATCACTGTGTGTGAGTGTGTATTTTGGCGGCATCACTGTTATCAGTTTCATGACGGTTTGGTTTAGGCAAAACCTCTGTGATTTGGTGTGCATCGTTGCATTTTTGTAGATTCATGTTATCAGTTTCAAGCTACATTGAATCGTTGTGTGTTTGTGTGTTTTTGTGGCAGCTCTGTATCAGTTTAAGCAGCAGAAACTCCCAGCTTGTAAGCCAGTCTTGACACCAACGTCGGTTAGTAACATGAATGCTTGTGTTGTGACCTCTTCTGAAATTCATAGCTGTAATTCTTGAAACTTCACGCTTACATGTCTTGCAGGTTATAACAGTGTTTATGTTAATGGGATTTGTTTTCATCCCCATTGGCTTTGTTACTCTCCGTGCTTCTCGTGATGTAAGTCTCCATAGTCGACAATCTTTAACTCTTGTATTTGAGCTTGTAACTTTGTAAGTCGTGGAGCAAATTTTTTAAAATTCTTCAATGTGGCAGGCTATTGAAATTATAGACCGGTATGATGTCGAGTGCATTCCTGAAGAATATAAAAGCAATAAACTTTCTTACATAGCAGATTCATCGATCCCAAAGAATTGTACTCGTTACTTGAAGGTAATGCCTTTCTACTGGTAATCAATGGGTATCTTCATTGTTACATATTGGTGGCTTTGTTTTTCCGACTTTCAATATCTTTACTTTTGTATGCATAATCTGTAGGTACAAAAGTATATGAAGGCTCCCATTTTTATCTACTACCAGCTTGATAACTACTATCAAAACCACCGGCGGTAAGTAACAAGATCCCTTATGTTATTCAATCAACTGATGATGAGAAATGTCCATCATTTGCGAGGTGGTTATTGTTTTTAGGTATGTAAAGAGTAGAAGTGATCAACAACTGTTGCATGGACGGGAGTACAGCCACACAAGTGCTTGTGAACCCGAGGAGTCATCTAATGGTCTCCCGATCGTCCCCTGTGGGTTAATAGCTTGGAGTATGTTCAATGATACGTTTACGTTTGCTCGTGAAAGTACGAAACTGAAGGTGAGCCGGAATAATATTGCGTGGAAGAGTGACCGTGAGCACAAGTTTGGAAAGGATGTGTATCCTTTCAATTTCCAGAACGGAACTTTGATTGGTGGAGCAAAGTTGGATCCAAAAGTTCCAGTAGGCATCCTTAACCACTACAATTCTGTTACCGTAAAAATATCAAATCATATTTTCGAGCTTTAAAGAGATTTTGTTTACTTTGCAGCTAAGTGACCAAGAGGACTTTATTGTGTGGATGCGAGCAGCTGCTCTACTAAGCTTCCGGAAATTATACGGAAGAATCGAAGAGGACTTGGAACCAGGAAACGTTGTTGTGGTAAATTTGATGAACAACTACAACACTTATAGCTTTAGTGGGCAGAAGAAGCTTATTCTCTCGACGTCAAGTTGGTTAGGAGGAAGAAATGATTTCCTCGGCATCACATATATCGTCGTTGGTGCCTCTTCCATAATCATATCCATCATCTTCATGTTGCTCCATTTGAAAAATCCTAGGTAAAGAAAAAACACTTGGTGACAATTTTATTGTTATTTCACTCGCTTATTATATGCTTCATTTTCAATCTCAGGCCTTATGGGGACAATTCTTGGAACAAGAAAAGCCTTTCGGGTTGAGAAGCTGTTACATTCTTTCTCTGACACATTCCCATTCCAGGTTCACATATATATATATATTCCTGCACACTCGAGAGCTGTATATGTGACCATATAGATATAGGGAGTATATAACCAATTCATGAGCCTATAGTATTAGAAAACTGATAAGGTTCCTCTGTTTTCTCTATGACCGTTCGGTTTTTGGGTTCTAAAGATAATGGTTTGACCCTTTTTCAACTCTTAAACCTCTAATGTGATGAGATTATTTGGGTAGTATCTGTTTTTAGAGTTTCTAAATTTAGCAAAATATAACAAATGCATCATTGGCGATCTGCAAACCGCACATTTGTTGTTCTTCCATATCCCAAAAAACATTCATGTTTTCTTCTCATTTTCCATATTTGTCACCTCAAGTCTCTCTATTTAACCTCACACCCATTTGTCTCCTCCACTTCATATGCACCTCAAACATTGAAAGATCTTTCATTCATTAAGTCAGAAGTCACCTATCAATCTTCATCTGCCCTCCTCACCCGCAACAAAAAAGAAAAAGAAACCGTTTTTTTTTTTATTTCGTTCTCAAACTAAACCCGAGTTTTCCTTCTACTGCATCGGATTGTTGTCGTGAAAAGAAAACTTGGGTGAAAGAAGGAAAAAAAAAAAAGAATGGCCAAGGAAATGAGGTTTGTTCAAACATGGGGAGAGGTAGCACCGAGGCTTATTGTATCACACCAGAAACAACAACAGCAATTCTCAAACTTACCAAAGCTTGAGACGATTGTTGAAGAAGGTTGTTACGTCGATAGTTTTGCTGTTAGGGCGCCCAAGCGGATTGTGATCTTTCTTCCTCTTGTACTCTCCATGATCTTGTACATGGTGTTGCACAAGAGTATCAAAGATTCTTGATGTTGTCTTTTGATTTTTCTTTCTTTTTTTGGTTATGATAAAGAGAAATTTGTTAATGGTGGAAAGTTGATGACATAATCGCTATATGAAATTTAGGTCGAGAGAGAGAGGGTTGAAATCGAATTGTCTGTTTGTTTTTTCTTTTATTTCCCAGGATAATATACTTTCGAGTCGGAGTTTCAAGTAAAGATTCAATACTTAAAGTAAAATAAGATGTACTTTGTTCCCATGTTTAATTCTTTAGGTGTAATTTTTGAATTGCTCTACTATAAAGTCCAACACCAAACTAATCTTCTTTTTAACACCATACTAATCTTTATCACTTACACACATCTTTAATATATATATTCAAAGATCAACAACTTCGGGTTTGTTTTTCTTTTAATTTCGCCTTTGATCTTAACGCACACTTCAACAACCAGATTGTTCCAAAACATACATATTTTATGTTTCACACAATGGCTTTGTGCAATATATATTGTGCAATCAACAGCTCTGCAGCACTATGTTGATGCATATTTTAGTATGTGAATTATGTGTTTGTGCGTTTTAATATGATCGATGGGTGTTGTGTTACAAGTGGGCAGGCATGATCACTTTCTCTATGAGTAACTTTGTTGCTCAACTTTTATATATCCTTTTTTTTTTTTCAGGGTAGTAAAATTATGAATTGCGATTCAAATGGTATGTTCGTTAGGATGGTATATTCAAAACAAAACGTTTTTGAGACGAGGTCAAAAATATAACGCGCTATCCAAACCTTAACATAATTAATTTCTTACATTTCTTTTAATTTTTTTTTTTTTAAAATCCTTATGAACAGGTTTTGATTTCTACAACCCCACCGTATATTCATTTTTTCTCATCTTTCTATGTTTCATTTAGGTATAGTTTTTTATTTCCTTAAGAATATTATTCTCTTAGTATTGTTCTTTAATGTAAACTTGGTTTCCAAGGACTTCTAGTTTAGCAGTCTACAGAGAGAGACACACGAGAAACCATTAACGTAGTTTGGAGATTTTAGAAAGAAAAAAAATGCTTCAACGTCTTAGTGGTCGAGTCTCGAAGCCTCTTGCCTGCAAAAACGTCATGGTAAACTTTTTTTTTTTCTATAATAATTAATTAACTGGTGTTTATTTTACTAGTATTAATTGTTGTTGTATGAATATGGGCAATTCTCAAAAATACCACACTTTCATATTTTTGTGACAAAAATACCACATCAAGGTGAAAATGACAAAAATAACATTTCTTGAAGAGAAAAAAGACTATTATACATTTATTTTCATATGTTTCTTCCCAATCCCTTAAACCTAAACCCTAAAACCCAAAATCTAAACCCTAATTAATGATTTTTGAACCCAAATTTATTAGTTTAATTATCTTTAAACCATTAAATAAATGTTATTTTTGTCATTTTTACCTTGTTGTGGTATTCTTGTCACAAAAACATGAAATTGTGGTATTTGAGGGTATTTCTCTTAATTCGACGTTTTATATTTTGCAGAGACACAATAACGACATGGTTCGCTCGTTCTCATCATATATGCAAATGACCTACCCATATGTGTTAATTGACCACGTCCTTAAGGTCGGAGAGGAACTAAGAAGGTCGATCAGAGATTCTCCGGATGGTCGCATCGATAGAGGGATCGAAACATGTCATGTAAAGGAAATCGTGATAAAGGACGAGGACCTCGAGGAAGACATCCGTGATGCAATGAATGTCGGACATTATCGGAGTTATGATAGATTTGAAGTGGTGATGTATAACGGTCAATCACACCTCAGCAATATCGATAACGTGCGTCTCCATCTCTCTATGTATAACGATCCTTCTAACCCTAACGTAGGTCCCAAGGAACTTCGATTACCTTATCTGCCCACAGGCACTCAAATCCAAAACGTAGCCATGTCCTCTTGTCAAAACAATGAAGAATTGGTTGTAGCTGTCAAGTTATTAGGATCTCAGATAAAGGTCTACAGGCCGGCTTCTCATGACAATGACTTTCGATGGATCGACATCGAAACCATACATGAGTCTATAGGCACATACTCGAGTATCATGTACTCTAAGAAAGATCAAAGGTTCTATACTCCAAGTCCTGGGGGAGAATATTTGTGCTCCTTTGATCACAGTTTCAAGGAGAAGGACAAGCCCGAGCTCATCCGCTTGTACACAAATTCACTTCCTCCATATTGGATGCTCAATATGGACGACCTGATTCCGACGATGTTCAGGACAGACCACCTGGTGGAGTCACCATCCGGTGAACAATTCCTCATCAAGTGGTACGTATGTCTATCAAGAGTACATTTAAAAAAAAATATATAAGATTAGCTGGGTTTGAGGAAAAGTTTTTGTCTGACGTACGGTCTTATTTATAACTCATGATGGTCCAGTGGTTGAAGGATTCGATCTATAAGTTAAGGGATGAATTCGAGTCCTTCGAGTGCAATTTAAATATTGGAAAAAAAAGAAAGAAAGTGTAGTTCACTAACGGCGTCTCATGCATGTGTTTGAAGGTACTACGGAGACCACTTGAGGTCTTACAATGTTAACAAATTCATGCACTTTAGGGTTTATGGTATTTAAAGAGGAAGGACCATCAACGGATAAAAAAGGAAAAATTATGTCTTACACAGAAGACATTGGAGATATTTGTATCCTTCTTGGACGTAATGAAGCTTTCTGTTTCCAAGCAAGCTCGTCTCTAGGTCTTAGGCCAAATTGCATCTATTTTGTGGGTTATAACTATGGAGTTTTCGATATCACCACAAAAATTTGCAATCTCTTCACCACGGAGGAAGGTCAATTAAGATCCACTGATTTTCCTTATTGGACTCATCCTCTTTCTATCAATCCTAATTGATATATTTGTTGTGTTCTTGTTTTTTTTTATCAGTTCATTTATAATTCTTGTATGCCTAAATAAATTACTTTTAAAAGATAATTAAGTTAGTCTTTGAATTTTTTATGCAGCTGATAAATTTACATTGATTTGATCCACACTTTTTATGTGCGTAAACTGCTGAATGATGCAAACTTATGTTGTTAGAAGGCATTAAATCTTTTTTTTTTTTTTCATTTTCCATGTGGATCAAAATAGGGCTCATCAAATCGACCATCTCAACAGCTTTACATATACTAAACTGCTTTTTTTTTTTTTTTTTTTTTTTGAGTTTGAGTATATACTAAACTTATCCCATCTCAGTTTCACTAAAAGCGATTTAATATCTTCCATTCAATTTCCTTAAAAAAATCTACTTATGAAATAGATTGGTTTTGGTTTTGACAATGTGAAACATTGCCGTATATCCAATTTCTCCTCTATCTATGTTTCCACTAGGTATACTCATTTATTTCCTTATAAACAATATTCTCTTAGTATTGTTCTTAAATGTAAACTTGGTGTCCAAGGACATTATAAACTTTTAGTCTCGCGAGAAATCACCAACGTAGTACAGAGATTCTAGAGAGAAAAAAAATGTCTCAGCTTCTCAGTCGGGTCTTGAAGCCTCTCGTCTGCAAAAACGTCATTGTAAACGTTTTTTTTTTTTTCATTTTTTGATAATAGTTAACTAGGGTTTATTTTACTACTATTGGTTCTTGTTGTAAGATTAGGTTAACGAACTTAAATTTTTCAGAGACACAACAACAAGATGGCTCGGCTGTTCTCATATATGCCAATGTACCCGTATGTGTTAATTGACCGCATCCTTAACGGACAAGTTTCTTCAGATGGTTGCTTCAAAAGAAGGATGTTAGCAAATACGGAAAAGGAAATCGTGATTATGAACGAGGAACTCGCGAAAGAAATCCGGTATGCAATGAATATCGGATATAATTATAAACCTGATAGAATAGAAGTTTGTCAGAGTTCGGATTACTTAGGCATCAGTCGTGTCCATTACGATCCTCCTTTCCCTAACGTACTTGCCAAGAAAGTTAGATTACCTTATCTACCCACAGGTTCTCAAATCCAAAACGCAGCGATGCCCTCTTGTCAAAGAGAAGAAGACCTAAACAATGAAGACATGGTTGTGGTTGTCAAGTTAGTAGGATCTCAGCTCAAAGTCTATAGGCCGGCTCCTAATGTCGACCCTTACTTGCAATGGACCGATATTGAAACCATACATGAGTATATGTGCCCATTCTCGAGTCTCATGTTCTCTAAGAAAGATCAAAAGTTCTATACTCCAAGTCCTGGAGGTAGCTATTTGTGCTCATTTGACCTCAACTTCAAGGAGAAGGACAAACCCGAGCTCGTCAGACTATGGCCAAAATTGTTGACTTTGTGGAATAATTGGGCCGGCCGGTTTCCTTTGCCCATGACCGACCACCTGGTGGAGTCACCATCCGGAGAACAATTCCTAATCAAGTGGTACGTATGTATATCCAAAGTAGTTTTCTATTATTATTTTTACTCAAAAAAGGTTCTTGCTCTGCTTAGGATAACCAAAAATAATTGAGGTTAATTTATAAATGGCATCTTATGTGTTTGAAGGTGCTATGGAAGGATTCCAGTTCTATAAAATTCGAGCACAAAACAAAACGGTTCGTGGTGTTTAAAGTGGAAAAGGAACCGGTTGGAAAAGGAAAAGAATTGTGCTATACAGAGAACATTGGAGATCTTTGTATCTTTCTTGGACGTGATGAAGCTTTCTGTCTACAAGCAAGCTTGATTCCAGGTCTTAAGCCAAACTGCATCTATTTCGTGGGTCATAACTATGGAATTTTCGATATCACCGCACACAGAGCCGTGCCAAGGATTTTTGATGCCATAAACCAAAACATAAATTTAAAAAAAATTCTTTTTTTTAAAAAAGTAAGTATTTATTAATAAATTTAATTAACAATAAGATAATCTTCAAAAATAAAATTAAATGGCGCAAAAATTAGAAAATGTAATTTTTAAATATGTATTGATCAATATACAAAATTTTATATAAAAGTAGTGTTTTTCATAAAAAGAAAAATTTATAGTCAAAAAAAAGTTTAAAAAATAAATAAAGATAAAGAATAACTAATTTAAATACTTTTTAAAAAGCACATGCATGTTTTGCGAAGAAATTTAAACTATGCTTAAAAAAAAGAGTTTGACACATTGGTGATATTAGAATTTTGAAAAAAAATTTAACTACAAAACATATTACCTATAACATATGAAATTTACATATGCTTTTCTAATCCTATTTTGTAGTTGATGCCGTAGGCCAGGGTTTCTCAAATTAATGAACAAGCACGGCTCTGACCGCACAAGTTTGCACTCTCTTCACCACCGAGAAAGGTCCATTAAGATCCACTGGTTTCCCTTATCCACTTTCAATCCTAGTTGATGATTAATATATGTTGTGTTTGTTTTTCTTTATCATTTCAATAATAACATCAAGTTATATGTTTTATTTGAAACTATAGCAATAAAAGAAAATTTACACTAAGTATCTAGTTATATATACTAGTAGCGCTGCTAACCCCGCGCATGCGCGGAGTGTGTTATGTTTCGTATATGTTTTTTTCCGTTCTATATTTAGTTGATTAAAAAGCAATGCAGGATATAGTAATATTTGTGTTTCCGTTACGAAATTATTTTTAATTCTTTTGTGACAATAAGCTAAATATTTATGGAAAGCTAATTGAGTGCATTAAGACTATTTTACGAAAATCTCAATATGTGTGAAAATTGAAGCGAAAGAGTAAAGATAATAAGTCAAACAATCTGTTTATGATTTTTAAGAAAGGATGGCATTGCAAACGCTTGATTCGTTTGTTTGGTGTTCTCTTCAACAATTGTCTTTTTGTTGGAACGTTGTTCTTGTGTTAATTGTGTAATATATCAGTAAAAAACATGTATGGTTTAATTTTTCTTGTGTTTAAATGTGTGTCAGTGATATGTATAGATTTTAGTGATTTTAATCTTCATTTGTAGATGCTTTTTATAGTTTTTGCTTGCATTTAGGCATTATTAGGTTGTACATTCTTGCATATGTCTCTACTAGTTCATAGAGTGGCTATCTAGTGGATTTGGAGGAGATAGAGTGGAGATAAGCCAAGAAAGATGAAGTTTTCAGCACATTGTTCCCACAGCGGGGTGATACACCGGGAGGAAATAGGTCGCTGTCACACACCGACGTGATACACCGAGAGAATCAAGTCGTTGCGTGTTTCGAAGGCTACAAGGTTCCGTCGGCATACACCGATGTGATGCACCGAGAGGAAATAGGTCGCTGTCACACACCGACGTGATACACCGGGAGGAAATAAGTCGCTGTGTTGATACACCAACCAAATTTAGGGTTTTTCTTATGTTCAACTATAAATAGACTTCTTAAGGGGAGAAAAAACGTGAAGCTACCTAAACTTAGTTTTCTTGATATTTCTCTTTGTTCTTTGTCTAACTCTTTGCAATCTTGATTTTATATAAGTATTGTTTATATTTCTTCTTGTCTTCTCTTCTTCTAACATGAATCTCCTTGGATTAGAGATAATCTCTCTTGGGTTTTCATGGCTATTAGTGAGTAAACCTTTTTGAGTTCATGGATTGGGTAGATTAATGGTGATTAGGAGGTGATTAGAGTTTGTTGGTGCTTATTTATTTGTTTCCTTCTCTTTAGGTTGATCTTAATGCTAGATTAGAGGCAAAATCTCTTTTCTAGAACTTAGGTTTTCTCTTGCACTAAAGGTGTTTGATGAAATGTCTGAACCAAATCTTTAGAGAGCTTTGCATGCTTAACCAATGAGAGTTGATGCTAGGCTGCTTAGTATGTTATTAGGACTGGATTTAATGCATGCTAGACTTTTGGTTTCCAATGAGAATTGATGTCATTACTTGTCTTGCATAGAGTCATTGCCATGAGAGTGGATTGATTTGCATAAGTGTTCTTAGGCTTAGGAAGGTTCTTCATTTTAGTATTTAGCATTCTCTAATCACCAATTGATCACCTAAATATCATTGACCTTGATCCATGAGGTTATTACTTCTTTATGATTTTCATTTGTTTCTTTTTCTTTTGTTTCACTTAGGTTGTTAGTATATATTCACATCCTTATCATTGAGCTTAGATTAGATAGCTTCATATAATCTTGGTGTTGTTAATCTCTACCCCTTTGGATTGAATCTCAAATACTACAATGACATGAGTAGGTTTGAGTAATTGAAAGTGATCATAAAATCCTGCTTATCAGTCAGCTTAATAAGTTTTTACCTTCTTTAGCGTTTTCACACCCATTTGTTACGCATCATTCCAGTTGTGTGAAGTTGACCTCCTTTAGTTCCTTATATTATTTGTAATATGTAGGTGAAGAGTTATAGTTACGAAGTTAGTATAAAAAATTATAATAGTTAAATATATTTTCGATTTGCGTACTTACCTTCAGTTGAAGGCAGTCCGCAGAAGGCTTCTTTGTATACAATATTTGTGACCTATTGTTTTGGCCGGTGCAATTTCGTTGTGTCTACTATTTGAAGCCCTTTTGGTGTGGTCACTCTCGATAGTACAACGTATAATTGCCTGTGGCTAAAAACTAGTTTAGGAAGGTATAAAGCCACCTTCTAGAGAGTTCCATCTGCGCAGAGCTATTTTTGCATTGTGATGTTCTTTTTGTGTTTTGTTACTCGTGTTCGATTTTTGTTATCTCAAATACTACAATGGCATGAGTAGGTTTGAGTAATTGAAAGTGATCATAAAACCCTGCTTATCAATTTGGCGCTGTTGCCATTGGGGTTTAGCATTAGCCATTAGGATTTTGAATCAATTTGAGACTAAATTTTCTTTTATTGTTACTAACTTTCTTTCAAGTGTTTGTTCTTCGTGCTAGGCACAATCACAAGGGAGAAAGCATGGCTTCAGATATGACTTCCATGTTGAAGGCTGTATTAGAAGCTCAAGAGAGAGAGATGGCTTGGAATCCCACTAGTCATCATGGTTTTGAAAGCTCATCCACTTACCAAGGAGAACTCCTCAATGAGAACTTTTCTCAGGTGAACCAATATGGATATGGTGAGAGATGCCAATCTTGGAACATGGAGGATCACCATGTAGCAACATATCCTTCCCCAATCTCTATAGAAGAAGAGAATCACAACTTGTTGAAGTTGATTTTGGAAGGACAAGAGGAGTTGACCAAGAGTATGAGGCACCAATCTTGGGACATGGAAGATGCCCATAGAGAAGCTTATTCTTCCCCAATCTCAATAGAAGAAGAGAATCTCAACTTGCTGAAGTTGGTTTTGGAAGAGCAAGAACAGTTTAACAAGAGCTTGAGTATGTTTTCTGCTGATGTGAGGGATTGGAATCAAGGCTCAAATGTTGCTTCACCAACACATGAAGAAGATGCTAAAATCAAGGTTGAATTCCTACAAGAAGCTGAGAAGACTGTGGAAGAATTTTAATTGCTTCTTGGTTGCAAGGTTGATGAAAATATTGTGATAAGGTATGAAGATCCTTGTGAAGATAGTGTGGTGGCTGAATGCATGAACAATGCAAGGATGCACATGCAACTCATATTCCAGCAGGAAACAAAGGGTACAAAGTCTAAGGAGAAAGAAGAGATTCACATTGAGGAAGTCACTAAAGAGGGTGAAACAGAAGCATCTCCAATGGCACAACCCTTTGACAAGCATCTTGGTATACTCTCCACCTATGAAGTGAGCTTTGATGATCTATGGAAGGTACTATTTGAGGAGGTTAGGATGAAAGAGTTTAGGGGATGGTTCTATGATGAATATGATCCTGGTGATCCAAGGCCTTGCCACACTTCTCTCTCAAAAAGTGGAAGGAAAGTCAAGCTTAGTGACTTTAAACAAGCTCACTTGGGAGGAAGTCCCATGAATATCCTTTTGTACATAGTTTTCAATTTTTTTTATATCTTCTTTTCAGTGCTGTTTTTATCTCTTCAGTCTTGTAGAGTTGGTCAATGCTGTAAACACCAAGTTTGGGGGAGCTTCCAAGTTCCACTCAACTCTCACTTGCCCTCTCCAGCTCAGTCCACTTCAGGTAACACTCCATCCCCTGCTTTACATTTTGTTTTCTTTTGTGTTTAGGTCTTCTCTCTCAAGTCTACTCTCACACAAGGGACTGTGTGAAGTAAGTTTGGGGGAGAGGCCTAGTATCTGACCATGTGTTTTCTTTTGGTTTCTTCATTGGGTCTCATTTGCATTGTACATAGTTAAGTTTGTTTAAGACCCCAAAAATTTGGAAAAAAAAAGTTTTCAAAAATACAAAAAAAAAATGCATTTAGATCATCATCTTTCTTTTGATTTTAGGATTGAGTCTAGTTTCACTCTAGGTTGCATTTGCATATGCATAGTGGATGATGATGAATTTGCCTTGTAGGAGTTCACATTGGAGATTGAGAATAATGCCCTTGTTAGTAGTTATAAGTTGCTTGGACTTGCTTTAAGAAAAAGGAAAATTCATTGCTAGATAAGCTTGCCTTGAAAACTCATATCATTGTGAACCTTGAATGATCTCCAAAGCATCCTTATGAACTAATTGGCATTAAATTGAATCTAATTTTCTTGCTAAGGGCTTGAAATGCATTTTCTTGGATAAGGCTTGGGTTTTCTTTTCCATTTGCCACTCTTATGCTAACCCAAGCATTGCTCCTCTCCCTTGAACCCTGAATCTCCTTTCTAGACCATCATTAATTTGTTTGAGTGAGGCCTTTTCCTTGATAACATTTACATGTGCAAAAACTTGAGAGTATTGGGGATGACAAAGGTTGTTCTTCATTTTGGCTAGCTATAAAACCTCATTAAGCTAGTAATTAGGTGGGAAGTGAGATGAGAAGGTGTTTAAGGATATGTTATGTTGAGATTTGGGGAGTGAAATGAAGGAAAATGGATAAGTTTATGAAAGAAAAGAGAGTCTCTAGGGAATCATTCAAGAAAAGTGAGAAGAGTAAGCTCTATATAAAAAAAAGAGAGAAAGAGATAACCCCTAAGTATTAAGAGATATCAAAGGAAGAAAGAAGCATAGAGAGGAATAAACAAAAAAAAAAAAAGTCAAATGAAGAAAGAGCTAAGGGAAATACATGATCAAAACATTCCCTAGATGGCTACCAAAGAAAATGGGACTTCATTGGGTGAGAGATATTCTTTTTGGGAAGTTTGTGTTTGATTAGTGAAAGAGCCATGTGCTTCAAAAGAGTAGAAGATTTGGATCATTTCTAGGAATGGGTAGAGCAATGAGGATCAACCTTTGTATGCATAAGTTGTTCCCTTTCTTAGATAGATTTTGTGCAATGTCAAATGCTCCTTGTTTTGAGAGTTAGCCACCCAAAAGAGAAATTCTCAAGCCACCAAAAAAAGCCTTAACCCAAACCAAAGGAGAATGATTGACACTCCCTTAGAAAGACTGCACTTAAACACTTTAATGAATGTAAAAGGTTGCTTTGACTTGATTGCATGAGTTCCATTTGATATGTCTAGTTCATGCAATTTATAACTACTTGGAAGGACCATAGGCTGAATCTCTTGTGTGAATTTTGTGGTTCTGAATCCACACCTTCAAATCTCTCTTATTCTTTTCTTTAGCTTTGCTTGAGGGCAAGCAAATGATAAGTTTGGGGGAGTTGATATGTATAGATTTTAGTGATTTTAATCTTAATTTGTAGATGCTTTTTATAGTTTTTGCTTGCATTTAGGCAGTATTAGGTTGTACATTCTTGCATATGTCTCTATTAGTTCATGGAGTGGCTATCTAGTGGATTTGGAGGAGATAGAGTGGAGATAAGCCAAGAAAGATGAAGTTTTCAGCACATTGTTCCCACAGCGGGGTGATACACCGGAAGGAAATAGGTCGCTGTCACACACCGACGTGATACACCGAGAGAATCAAGTCGCTGCGTGTTTCGAAGGCTACAAGGTTCTGTCGGCATACACCGATGTGATGCACCGAGAGGAAATAGGTCGCTGTCACACACCGACGTGATACACCGGGAGGAAATAAGTCGCTGTGTTGATACACCAACCAAATTTAGGGTTTTTCTTATGTTCAACTATAAATAGACTTCTTAAGGGGAGAAAAAACGTGAAGCTACCTAAGCTTAGTTTTCTTGATATTTCTCTTTGTTCTTTGTCTAACTCTTTGCAATCTTGATTTTATATAAGTATTGTTTATATTTTTTCTTGTCTTCTCTTCTTCTAACATGAATCTCCTTGGATTAGAGATAATCTCTCTTGGGTTTTCATGGCTATTAGTGAGTAAACCTTTTTGAGTTCATGGATTGGGTAGATTAAAGGTGATTAGGAGGTGATTAGAGTTTGTTGGTGCTTATTTATTTGTTTCCTTCTCTTTAGGTTGATCTTAATGCTAGATTAGAGGCAAAATCTCTTTTCTAGAACTTAGGTTTTCTCTTGCCCTAAAGGTGTTTGATGAAATGTCTGAACCAAATCTTTAGAGAGCTTTGCATGCTTAGCCAATGAGAGTTGATGCTAGGCTGCTTAGTATGTTATTATGACTGGATTTAATGCATGCTAGACTTGTGGTTTCCAATGAGAATTGATGTCATTACTTGTCTTGCATAGAGTCATTGCCATGAGAGTGGATTGATTTGCATAAGTGTTCTTAGGCTTAGGAAGGTTCTTCATTTTAGTATTTAGCATTCTCTAATCACCAATTGATCACCTAAATATCATTGACCTTGATCCATGAGCTTATTACTTCTTTATCATTTTCATTTGTTTCTTTTTCTTTTGTTTCACTTAGGTTGTTAGTATATATTCACATCCTTATCATTGAGCTTAGACTAGATAGCTTCATATAATCTTGGTGTTGTTAATCTCTACCCCTTTGGATTGAATCTCAAATACTACAATGACATAAGTAGGTTTGAGTAATTGAAAGTGATCATAAAATCCTGCTTATCAGTCAGCTTAATAAGTTTTTACCTTCTTTAGCGTTTTCACACTCATTTGTTACGCATCATTCCAGTTGTGTGAAGTTGACCTCCTTTAGTTCCTTATATTATTTGTAATATGTAGGTGAAGAGTTATAGTTACGAAGGAATAGTATAAAAAATTATAATAGTTAAATATATTTTCGATTTACGTACTTACCTTCAGTTGAAGGCAGTCCGCAGAAGGCTTCTTTGTATACAATATTTGTGACATATTGTTTTGGCCGGTGCGATTTCGTTGTGTCTACTATTTGAAGCCCTTTTGGTGTGGTCACTCTCGATAGTACAACGTATAATTGCCTGTGCTAAAAACTAGTTTAGGAAGGTATAAAGCCACCTTCTAGAGAGTTCCATCTGCGCTAAGCTGTTTTTGCATTGTGATGTTCTTTTTGTGTTTTGTTACTCGTGTTCGATTTTTGTTATTGTTTTTATGATAATTTAGTTTTGTTAATATTTTTTATTGGATTTTTCCGGGATAGTTATTGAACAACATCATTGAACACATATAAAATATAAAAAGCTGGAGTAAATTGCTTTTGTTTGTATTTTATTTTCCATTAAAAATAAAAAAGGAAATCATATTTTGTTTGTATTTTCTTCATTTAGTTTTCTAATGTATCTTTTTAAAAAATCGATATATGAACGCATGAATATTAGCTTTTTAATTTGCAGGGCATTTTTTTCTCAAGTTATTACGGAAGAAATGCGATAATAATATTAACGATCTAATTTATTGTATTTTTTATTGTAAAAAGTATGCCGCTTTCCCTTTTTTTTTGGGAAGTTTTTCTTTTATAAAACTTTTTTTCTTATTGTTCTTAAGCTTTTGAGCTGGTGGCTTTGGAGTCCTTATACAAATCCCAAAACTCATCTCTGCAAAATTTCACGTTTTTTTTTTTTCAGAATTTAAACTATAAGTGAAGTTTGATGATGTTGAAACTTGAAAGCTACTTGTTGCAGAGTGTAGAAATAAACATGGCTTGGGGCAATGTGAATAAGGAAAATCCCTCGACATATGTGTGCTTGTTGAGAACAATCATATCTAAACGTGAAAGCCCTAATGCCTCTATATCGATTAGCTTTTTGATTCTGCTCGGTGTGCCGCTCCCAATATTAACCCGTTTATTCAACAGAGATACCTGAAACAACAGCTAATATAAAGTTCCTTTGCCACATCAGTAGTTTTGCAAACAAAAGTAGATCGATATACAAATTCCATGGCTTTCTGCAAAGAAGTAGAGAATGTCAAACGAAAATGTTATAGTCATGGAACAATGGTATCAGTCTGTCCGTAACTAAAAGTTGTAATACTAAAAATCAGCAGTTACACAGGTCATGAATGTGATGAAATAATTGTGTGCATGGCATAATATATACATTTTTAGAAATTTAGTAAACTAATCGAAGAAATGTATCAGGTTCTTGGTACTTTGAGCAGTGAACCAAGACATATTTAATTCTTCGCTATAGCCAACTAAAGAAAGTGAGAATTCCGCATTACCCTTCCCCAACTGAAAACTAATAGAAAATCACCAAACAACAAAGAAAAAGGAGTTGAAGTTTACAATAGAAAAGAAAGAACCACTTACCAATCTAACAGCGGCTTGCTGCACTCTAGGTGGAAGTAAGTGAGATTGAATTTTGTTGAGAGGTATAATTGTGACTCCTCTCCTTAGTTCACCCTTTTATAGGAGTTGTTTTCCAGCATCTTCTGTGTCTACAACAACATTAAATAACTTTCTACCATCAGTAACCTGAAATAAACGTGACCTTCAATAATGAATCATCCGACAATGTACAATGATCAGATAATACATACTTACCTCCAAAGCTGTCATCGCGGACCTATCATTTACTTTTATCAGTTTGCAACAACGCCTTTCACCTTTGATGGATCGAAGTTCTTCACAGGATCACGATATTAAACTGAACATTTGCTATTTGACCTGAAAGATCTCGCACAATATCTTTCAGCCATTGCCCAATCTGAAGCTCCGATCCTCGATCCTAAAAGAGAATTTAAGTCAGACAACTTTATGAAACAAAAAGAAAAAAATTCATTTTAGCTCTTTTATATAGAATTGAATCAAGTGCCCTTTTAACACTATCGACATCATTTTTCCTACCATGAAGTTCATTTTCCACTGCAAGAGCTTCTTCTCGTTTTGACATTAATTGGGATTTTTTCTCTTTTAGCTCCTTCTCACAGTGACTAATTTTTAACAAATTCTCTTAAAGGATTTAAATGCCGCGAAACTAAATCTTACAATATAGTAAGAAACGTGAGGTTGGCCATATTTGTTGGAATCTCGCCTTCAAGATAATTAGATCTCAAAAACCAGAGATCAAGTTTAAAAAGTAATCCTAAAGGTATGATCGATATTTTCAGTTGTTTAATTGCAAAGGTTGTTTAAGATTCCGATAAGAAATATATATAATCCTCATATGGGAAGGATCCGAACGGTAGAAAACATGTATCACCATTTGACCAAAACTCTTCGTAGCATTTCAAGATCTACAGCAATTCGTCAAAGCACCAGCTTGAAGAGGCAATACACGAGTTTTAAACCCTATTTTCTACTGCAAGCGCACAGCAAACGAAGTAGTACTTAGGGGTCGATCCCATGAAGACCAAATTCACACTTTGATCTAATGAGCTAAATTAAAAGCTAAGACAATTCGATTAGAGTTTGGTTTTGTAAATTGCAAATAATAAAAAGCAAAATCGGTTGTAAAAATAATATTAAACAACGTTAGGTCAAGGAATTTCGCAGGAGATTCAGAGCAAATGATCAAACAACTATTCAGGCAATGATTTAAGCACAAGTCTAGAACTCAAACATAAATATAATATCAATTCACTCTCGTGGCATCAATAACTTTATTTAACAACCTAAAATCCTAACTCTCGTTGGTTTTAGAAATCGTAGACAAGCATTAAGGATAGGTTTGACTTGTTCACAATTCTCCAATACATCTACTCTCTCAGGTAATGAATAAATTGCTCACCCAAATTTCTTCTAGCAACCTAGCAACTCTCGCTGTCTAAGTTAAATCTAATATCATAAAATCAAGTGATCAATTCGATCCAAGCATTAAGATCAACAAGGGTGAAGACATCGATTTGAATAGCCTATCTGTGTTTAACCCTAAAGCTCATGAATTCCTTTGAAAAACCTTAACCTAACTAAGGGATCTACTTTCTGCTCCAAAAAAAAAAACTAAGGGATCTACTCAGACATAATTAAAGAAGAAGAAAACAAAGGGACTTTAATCAGCTATGCCCCTTCTCCTCCTCTAAAAATTAGATATAACCTCGTTATATAATCGATTTTCTTTATGATTTTTCTTTTAAACCAAAATGCGGTTAAAGACATCGAAACCCTTAATGAATCTTGAAAACTACCAACTCAACCATCATAAAAAAAAACCTATTTCAATCTTAAAAAAAAATCGTAAAACTCCTCATCTTTTTCGTCACTTTGCCTTGTCTTCTTCGAAAAGTCCCTTCTTCCTTCCGACTTGAAGAACATTACTTTTTCATGTAATCGAGAATCAAAAAATGCGTATGCTCCACAATTGATCCAAGATGCAATCAAGGATCGCCGTCGGTTTAGCTCCAGCGTTCACCCTCTTCCCTAGCCTAAACACACCACAAAAGACCTTCACTTGCCATCAAGTCTTGGTTCTCGTCATCACCTTCGTAGCCTACGCTTCGTTTCACACCTCTCGTAAACCTCCAAGCATTGTCAAGAGGGTCTGTTGCAGAATCCAATTCTGTTGGCCAACACCCTTTCGTTGCAGAAGCCAATTCTACATCGATCGATAATGGATGAGAACCAGAGTTCCCCTTACTATACAAGGGGGGCGGATGTAAGATGCCCAGTTGGATCACTAATTCGCGGAACCAGAGGGACACAGAGGCTCGGCGAGCTCGACCTAGCTTTCCTTTCGTCGTATGCTCTGGGTATGTACTTCGCAGGGCATTAAGGAGATAGGATCGATTTTAGATTGTTTCTTGTGTTTGGTATGATGGAAAGTGGGATCCTCACTATTGTTTTCGGATTAGGGTATTGGATAGATGTGCATTTGCTTGGGTTTTACATGACTGTTCAAATTGTTTGTCGTTTGTTTCGATCTATTGGATGGCCTCTTGTGTTGTCTTTGTCGTTGGGAATTGGTGCAGGAAAGAGAAACGTGGGTTGGTCATGGGTGTGTGGAACTCTCATACATCTGTTGGGAACATCGTTGGCTCGGTTGTAGCTTCCTCGGTGCTCGATTTCGGATGGGGATGGTCTTTTGCTTTGCCTGGTCTTTTGGTGATTGTGTCTGGATTGGTTTGTGTTTATGTCTTATTGTGAGTCCTCGTGATTTGGGGTTTGAAGAACCTGGAAAAGAGATTGAGATGAGTTTAGCTGAGAATGTAGTAGAGGAGGAAACTCTGAGAAAAACTGAAGCTGATGATGTAGGGGCTTCTTGAAACTGTTGAACTGACTCATGATGAAGATTCCTTGTCAGCTATTGGTTTTCTCGAAGCGTGGAGATTGCCTGGTGTTACTCCTTTCGCTTTCTGCTTGTTCTTCTCCAAACTCGTAGCTTACACATTCCTATATTGATTTTTTTTTTACTTTTTGTAAAACTTATGGTTTGGATTTTTTGAATTTATGATTTTGATGTTTAGAACTTTTGGTTTTGTATGTATTTAGATGTTTAGAACTTGGAGGTATTATATAGAGAATTATGGAGTATACTAGAACTTGGAATGTACATTTTATAAGGTTTATAAGGTATTATAAAATTTTTGTAAAGTTTTATAAGGTTTTTATAAGATTTTATAAAGTATTATTAGGTTTTATAAGGTACTAAAGGCTTACTTATATTACCCACAACTGTTAGTTTTTTTTATAAAACTACTTATAAAGCCTTATAAAGATTTTGAAAATCTTACTTACACTTAAAATTCGATCAGTTTTAAAATATCAGAACTACGATGAGTAAAAAGGTTAGTTTGAAGAGGTTTGAATAGGTACTTTGGAAGATTTGAACAGGTTTTATAACAAAATGTGTTTTTATAAGGTACATTTTTATATGGTTTTATAAAGTTTTCATTAAGTTTTATAAGGTATTATAACATTTTATAAGGTACATTTTATGAGGTTTATAAGGTATTATAAAGTTTTCGAAAAGTTTTATAAGGTTTTTATAAGATTTTATAAAGTATTATAAGGTTTTATAAGGTATTATAAGGATTACTTATAGTACTTGTAAGGTTTTAAAATATTACTTACACTTATAAAACGTGGAAAACTACTAGATGACTTGGGTACTACTATGAGTAAAACCACAAAATATCATATTAAATATTAAAAAAACATAACACCGTCAATTAACGCCGTTATATAACACTGTTAGTTATAAAAAATTATTTAAATTTTGTTCATAGTAGTACCCAAGTTTGTAGTAATACTAGCTTACACATAGTTGTATTTTGGCCATTTTTAGGTTTATTTAGTAATACCAATTTAAAATCTCATTTTTTATAGTAGTACTGATGATTTTAGAACTCTGAGATACATTTCTAATATTTTCATACAATAAAAATGTTGAAATTACAAAATTTGCTCGAAAACCCTAGCAATTAGGAATATATTGTGTCATTCACCTTATAAGTATAAGGTTACTTTGGTTAAAATGACATTTTTTTGTAAATTTTTGTCAAATTTGTGAAATTTAAGATTTCATCAAACAAAACCATATTACAATAGCTTATAATACAAAATATTACTAAGTGCATGTATTAAATATGGTCTAATAGAAATAAAATTACATATTACAATTTCCTTGCAAAACAACTTAGTCGTTCCCAAGTTACTCTAGTTGTCACATTAACACATAATCGTACTGGTCATACTCAGTCGTCCATAAAGTAGCCAGTTAAACCAGTCCTCCTAGTCGTACAAAAATAAAAACTACACGAACATGAGGTCCATTCAACATTCATTATTATCACTCACAAGTCATCTTCCTGTTCTTGTTCCTCTTCCTCTTCCACGATGTTCTCCAACTGATGGGAATCTTATTTTGCTTTTTTCCTCTCTCTTTTTTTTAATAAAGTGGAGGCAACACTTCTTTTGCTCGTACCGTCTCTACCACTTGAAACCAGCTCGGCAGCTCCTCATCACCATAAGTTTCAGGATCTTATGTTGAAACTTGCACATGCCTCTGACTTTGATTAACATATTTGCTGAACTCCACATGTAGAAGACTTCTACATTGATCTTTATTTACATGGAATAGATAACAAAATACATCTTCATCATTCCATATGTAAGTTGGTTTCTTCGGATTCAAGACCAAAGGAAAGTAACTAATTTTCAACTGCGTTGTAGCTTCATTCATCATAAACTTTCTGCAAATTCTCTCAACCAACACACTATAATTCACCTCCTCCAATGATGTCTTCATCGCTAAAGAGTGAATTTAATCTTCTGCCGAAATCTATTTCATGTCATCACCTTCCTTTGAATACCCCCATGACCGAAATATATGATTGTGCAACGACTAGTACTCATTGCTCCCTGAAAAGAACAAAAATAGTAGATCTTAGTCACACCATTTGGCTTAGTTATACAATCATGTCTTAGTTAAACTAGTTGTCGTAGTAGTTTCTGTTAAGCATAATAGTACCATTACTCGCAGTAATACCCAGAAAGTTAGGTTTTACGTCTATATCGCTATAATTTATGCTCATTCAGTCCTCGTTCACCCCATACGTCTTTTTCCGTTAACAATATAAGGTTATACCACACTTACCCAACGAATTCGCTATCTAAATCACTAAAAACGAGAATAAAAAAATTGATAATTTAAATTTACAAATTGAGAAGAAACAATAAATATTAATTATTTAAAATTAATGTTAATTCATTGCTCGTTCACCCAATATATATTCTAGAGTTAACAATTTAAGGTTTTAACAAACTTACCCAACAAATCCGCTTACCAAAAATGACTGAAAACAAAAATATTCAAATTTATAATTTAAATCTTCAAATTGAGAAGAATCACTAAATATTGGTATACCCATTACATAAAACTTGAAAATTTAATTATGAAAACGAAAATAGCATACAAATTAGCATAATCTAACCTTCAATTTTGAGCTTAAATTTTTTGTTAATGGTGGAAGGAGATGTGGAGAAGAAGACGTTGAAGGAAAGAGAAAGAATAAAGTGGGTCCAGCTGTATTATTTTAATTGTTGTAATTAAATAGAAATTATTTTAGTTTTTATTTATTTTATTTGTTGTAGATGAATATTTTAATGTATAATGGAGAGGGTAAAGATGAGAAGATTTATGGGGAAGGGTATTTTGATTTGAAGGAGGGTAGAATGATTATTCTTAGAGCTATTAAGGCATATCTGGAGATGTTCCAAAACAAAGAGATTATAGAGTTCATCATAAAAGTTTGAATAGATAATAAAAGCTGAAAAGAAACTAATAAGAACTTGATCAAAGCATAAATTTTTAAAGCTTAAAGATAACAAAAGATGAAAAGAAACTAATAAGAACTTGATCAAAGCATAAATATTTAAAGCTTAAAAGAGAAGAGAAACAATGTTTAGAAGCAAGAGAAGACTGAGAGAAGAAGATGGTGTGTTCGTAGCTTGATGATGTGAGTCCATTATATAGGCCAAGGTGTAGGGGAGTAGGTGAGACGGGGAACGACCGTTCTGTAGGAGAATGGTCGTTCTGAATGGTCGATCGCGAAGTAGGTGGGTGTAGGTGAGTCGGGGAATGGTCGTTCTCTGGAGAGAACGGTCGTTCTCTTGCTCTTTTGTCGGTAGAGTAGGTGGGTGTAGGTGAGACGGGGAACGACCGTTCTTGGAGAGTTCGGTCGTTCTTCAATCTTGTCGGCAGGGTAGGTGGGAGCAAGAACGGTTGTTCTACTCCAAGAACGGTCGTTCTCTTCAGTTGGTCCTTTTCTCGTGTTTTTCCACATTAACTCGACTCGAACATGTCCGTAAGCGCCAAACTCCATCGGAAATCCATAAAATCTGTAAAAAGACTCGAAACAATAAAAAAGACTCGAAAAACTAACGAAAGATGCAAATCAAAACTCAAACCGAATACTAAAAACAAATCAAAATATGTTAAAAATACATAATATCAGGCACCAGCTTGAAGAGTTACTTTTCAGAGAACATAACCACAGCGAAAGTCTAATCGCCAGTTTAAGCTTAGGGTCGAGGGATTGGATTCTCTCGATCGTGTTGTCTTTAAAAGCAATGATCATTTTCCGATCAAGCTCCTTAAGAATCTCTGGCGAAAGTTATGCGAACGTCTTCCCCGCTGAAGCTGGGATTGAACCATTTATGAGCAGATGGGAAAGAAGAAGCTTTAAGCAAAGAAGGAAGAAACAAACTCTCTGGTCTCAAGAAAAATAAGTGGTAACTAAGAGATAAAACTTAAAAGAAGCTATATATGCCATGTTATTGTTTTTATGATGATATGGAACCAATATCAGAGTAGTTGTTAGATACTGTAAATTTCGTAGAAAAGAGAACGAAGCTTGTTGGTTTGAAAGGAAGACTGGAAGAAAAGCAAATGATTGTCTTAGTTGTTATTACGCAATAAAAACCCAAAGCAAGTAGCAATAGTACTGGCTGGTAATTTGATGCATGTGTCATTGGAATATAATATGAGAAATACCATCTAATAACACATTTTGATGGTTTTGTCATAAAATAACATACCAGGGTGAATATGACAAAATAACATTCGTTAAATGGTTTAAAGAAATTAAATTAATGTATTTGGGTTCATAAGTCACTAGTTAGGGTTTAGATTTTGAGTTTTAGAATTTAGAGTTACGGGATTGAGAAAAAACGAATGAAAAGTAAATATATAATTTTTTTTCTTTTTTAATGAATGCTATATCACTTTTACCCTAGTGTACTATTTTTGTGACAAAAATTTCAAAATGTGCTATTTTTTAGAATTGTGCATATAATATTTGAAGTTTGTTGGAAGTTTCGTTGAAGAAAAGGGATATCAATTAAAATTATAATCCTTGTGGTCTCTTCTCCACTCATTTAATTTAATAATGAAACATCATTTTTATTTTAAGAGTAAAAAGATTCAAGTACAGAGATTTAAATCCACCAAAAATTCCTCAAATTTTAATCGAATAAATTTCATGAATTCAGTTTACAAAAAGAAACCCCCTTAAACATCATTAGCTATACACTATAACTCAAATGTATGAGCAAAGACTCGACACAGGGAGAAATATAGCTTTGCTTGATATTTCTGAAAAGCTTTTGCTAGCTTGAAAGATACACTAAACTTTTTTGGGGGCCATATATGTCATTCATTTAGGGTGCAAAGTAACCCGTGTGCGACAAGATACCTTTTTTTTTTTTTTTATTCAGAACAACCCTTGTTATATTTCCCTGACGTACGTGCAGGCCCTCCTGCACCTAAATAAAGCACATAAACACCAATATTTAACGAATATTTAAGAACAGCAAATTACAGAATGTTCGTAGTTGTGAAATCAATAGATTCTGCCACCTACAAAAGTTGGCTCAATTGCTGATTTCATACGCTGCCTTCAGTTTCTGTGTTTTGATTTGATTTGCACTTAACTGCTTATCAAAGTTGCTGGCTTTACAACAAAACAAGCCACATGTCATTAGCTTAGATGAGCAGTTGTAAAGCCATCAAATAAGCAGTTAAGTGCAAATTAAATCAAAAGACAGAAACGGAAGGCAGCGTATGAAATCAGCAATTGAGCCAACTCTTTGTAGGTGGCAGAATCTACTGATTTGGTTCTTAATTAGATGCTCATATGTTCTGTATCAAAATTGATGTGGAACTCAAATAAGATGGTGTTATGATATTTTCCGGTTACCTAAAAGCGTCTCTCCAGCTGGGGACACATGGGAGATTCTTGTTGTTCCGTTAGCACCGGGAAAAAAATAAAAAATCGTGGCCATGTATGTTTCTCAAAGTATTACAATCAAATGTGTTACTCCCAGGTCCGGAGGCAGGGCAAAGCTGACGTTTCTTAAGCGGTCCTTCACGTAATCTGCCAAAAAAAGAAAAAAAAGAATCCAGTGATCTATTACAAACTAGTTTTTCGATTGTATTATGAGATAAGAGTATTTTGTTTAGGTCATGTTTGATGCTTACCCGCATTCGCTTCCTATTTTTCTGTCTCTTCGCAACTGTCTCCACACTCTTTTTTAGTCTCATGATTAACCATATTGTTTTCATTGGCTTCACAAACTCGTGGAGAAGTATTTGGATTACTAAGTTGGTTCTTCGGTGATTAGCAGTCCTCCGCGAGTCGTATACCCCATCCTTTTAATTTGAACTCGGACTTACTAATGTTACTCAGATAACGCAGGTCCTCAAGATCCAATCCTTTTGATCTGAACGTAGAGTCCATTCTATCACTTACATGAAGTTGTACATCCACGTGATCATATTTCAGCTGAGCTAGAGGGGCACCGTCCTTGTTCAGAGGGATACGACGGTCCAATATAAACAGATGAGTAGCCTTCTTCTTAGGTTCCCCGAAGATTTGTTGCTGGCCAAAAGACTCAAAGCTGTCCCCAAATCTGCCTTTGAACCGACAGTCGACACGGATATATACTACACATTCATCACTTGTGGGTACAGAGTCGAAAAACCCCACCACACAAGCTCTAAATCGGAAGAATGGCTGCGATAGAGAACTGTCAAGTAGAAGGATGGTTAAAGAGGAGGAGGTTCCAGTTGTACGGTGAGTGAAATATGACGGCACTTCTTCACCTAACATGACCATATTCTCAAAAAGAAATGAACGTTGGTGAAGGAAAGTTTCTGGATCCAAGTTGAGGCAGATGAAATTGATATCGACTTCTGGGAAAAGATTATCTGGACTAGAAGATGAAGCCTTGTGAGGGACTGGTAACTTAGAGTGAATATTTTCTGTAGCCATTTCCACCTCACTTGGACTATCAGTCCAGCTAGCTTGGGTCAGTGCCCCGCAGTCTGAAAAGTCAACAGACTCAAGTTTTTTCAGTTTACAAATGTTAAGGGATACACGTTTTAAGTTGATGCAGCCCTTCATATCTAGGTATTCGAGCTTAGAAAATTTCTTGATCCACCAAGGAACCTCTACAATTCCTGTTCGGGCTAAATACATCTGTTCGATGTTGGTTGAAATATCAGGAAAAGTCCTCAAGCGTGAGCATCCACTGAGATCAAGGGAATAGAGATATTGAAAGTTGATGCCAGTGGGAAGAGTTTCCAGATTTATGCATTCTGTAATGTTTAGACAATCAAGATTATGGAAATTCTGGATAGAGTAAGGAAGCTCCACCAAACTTGGGATATCCGAGAGAAACAATCTTTCTAAAGTTGGAGACAGCATGGTCATGATTGGTGTAAGCGGCTGAACCAAAAAAACAAAATTTAGAGATGTTAATGAAATTAACTCAGTATCTTGGGTTTTCAGTTCACAATTTAGGTTTCATTTACTTGTCATTATAGAGATAATTTTTTGTTAGAAATTAGTTGTCATTTTCATTTTTCAATGTAATATTTATTGGTTTTTTAATTTTTATAATCATTTATATTCTGCAATTTATTTTACGTACTATTGGTTGAATCATAATTAAGTAGATAATTAAATGATGTTTCTGTATTGAAAAACTAAAAAATTAATTAATTTCTTAATATGTGTGTATAGCTTCAAAATGACAACTAAAAAAGACCAGAAAGAGTATCAGTTACTCTTTAAATATTAATAATAACGGAAATAACTAATTGAAGCATGTAATTTAGAAACACTAACTTTTAAGTCTGTGACTTTTAATTAAAAACCTCAAGCCTTCACCATTAACTTTGATTAAGAATAACTTACACTATCAACTAGTATAATTTGATTATCATTGCTTTTTTTTTTTGCTTAATGCTACAAAAATAGTTTTTTAAGTTTTTTTTTTCAGGACATTCAAGTTTCAACCTTGGAAAAACTATTTCTTAGAAAAATATTGGTTTTTTTTTTCTTTTTTTTTTAACACTAGAAAAATGTTGGTTAATTTTGTTTTTATGGTAAAAAGGTAAGGTAAAGTACATACCTGCTCTCTTTCCCACAATCTCTCAATCTTCGTTTTACGCATTCCAAGAATAACGAGTTTCTTAAGATGAAAGATAAATTGAAATTCATCAATCAATGTTTCGTCTAGAATAAGCGTTAAGATGTTAGTCGAAATATCAGGAATAATCTTCAGCCGCAAGCATCCTCCAAGCCAAAGCGTCTCAAGAGATTGAAGGTACATTCCAGGGGGAAGAGTCTCCAAATTTTCACAGTAAGACATGTCCAACCACTTCAGTTTATTGAGATGCTGAATAGTGGAAGTAAGCTTCACCAATCTATAGCAATAACTAAGTTTAAGTGTCTCTAGATTAGTGGCCAGAGAAAGATCTGGTATTTCTTCCAAATTTTTACATGTCTCCAAATCCATTTCCCTTAGCCCTGCAAGTGACTGATTTATAAGTGAGCCACACATCACTTAAAAGGATGTTCATTTATAATAAAAAAAAAAATTAAGCACGGACTGTTCAATAGTAATATCACAAAATACTTACATGAACTCCTTCCCACAGCTTTTCGAGTTTGCTCTCCGACATTTGAAGCTTAACAAGGTTTTCAGGACGAAAATTTGAAGGCATGTATTTCATTGGATATCCGTCCAACCTCAACAATCTAAGTTTAGGAGGGAAATAGTTAATGCCTTCTGGTAAGTACCATCTCACCTCTTTCTTCTCGTCCCATTCCTTAGCTTTATACATTTTTAGAAAGAAGAGATTATGCATCCCTTTAAAAGCATTCTTATGTATATGCAGTTCATCAATCTCATCCATATCCAATGATATACCTAAAACCTTCTTAGTACCCTGAAATTATATATAATTGAAATATAATTTAATAATATGATTTTAATTAATACAAATATAATATTAAAGATGATCTGATTTTAATCTCATAGAGTGATATATGTGTGTGTGTGTGACTAAAGCACAAAAAAACTTACAGTGTTATCTTCAAGTACATCACAAATTTCCTTCCAATCCATAAGGAATTCTCGTTCTCCAGGCTCATCAGACTGTGCACGGACAATATCCTTACCCATATCTTGTAGCAAAGAGTGCATCTCAACACTATTCTCTCTTACATGTACAAGAGACTTATCAACAAGGTTTTTAAGCCCACTACTAACATCCAAGTCACTATCCGTCAGTAGCAGCTTGATGTCATTAACTTTCTCACCATTGAAAAGACATGAAATATGACGAAATATTGCTTGATCTTTCTTGTTGTTTAATCCATCGTAACTGAGTCTTAGTGTTCTCTCAATTTTTCCATTCAACCTAGTACGAAGGCTAGGCATCATATTTATCCAATCCTCTTTGTCCCTACCCCGTAAATAAGAACCCAAAACCTTAAGACCCAAAGGAAGACTACCAGAACACAATGCAACTTCAGAAGCTATCTCCATCAAACCAGCAGGTGGAGAATTTTGCCTAAAAGCAGATCTACAAAACATCTCAAGAGCAAGGTCTTGAGATGGGAGGCAGACCTCATATATATGATCAATCCCATGAGCCCTTAAGAAATGTTTGTCTTTTGTAACCACAATGACTCTGCTCCCACATCCAAACCAATGAGTTTGACCAGCCAAGGTATCTAGCACCAGTTGATCATCCAAATCATCAATAATGATAAGAATTTTCTGGTGTTTTAGCCTCTCTTCAACTGTATCTAAACGATTTATCCTTATGTCTTTTTTGTCTAAAATTTCAGATAAGAAACTGCTTAGCAAATGCAACTTCATGTTATAGTCGTCCGAGTTGGCACTACTATATATTTCTATACTCTTAGATACGAAAGCTCTGTCAATGAAAACACTACCTTGGAACCGACGAAAGAGTTGACTATATAAAACTCTTGCAATGGTAGTCTTACCAATACCTGAAGAACCCCATATCCCAACCATCCTCACTTCCTCAGATTCTAAATTCAATAAGACACTCATCTTTGCAATATGATCTTCCATTCCAACAAAGTCCTCAAAGTCCTTCGATGGAGCTAGATTCAGTTTACCCAAGACATCATTGGCAATTGCTTCAATCATTTGTGCTTCGTTGTGCCTAACAAGTTGAAAGATCATTTGACACACACAAAACACTAAACATCAATTGTCACATGTCAAGGTCTATACGAAAAGAAACGGATAAATAAAAAGGACTTATTACCAGTTCTGAGAATGATATCCGAGGACGTTTGCTACATCGATCAACGATTGCCGCCACAGCTTTGTTTCATCCTTTGTTTTTCTCAGACAAGTCTTGGCAAAAGCCTCTCCAAACTTTCCAGTTTGTTTCCTGACATGAGATGGGTTAAACCGTAGAAAACAGGTATAATTATTTGACCTGACTCTTCCTTGCACTTCACGATCTCCAGCAACTCATCAAGGCACCAGCTGGAAGATGGGTACTTTTCCGAAAAGACAACAACTGCGATCCTTGAAGTCCTAATCGCTTGTTTAAGCTCGGGATCGAGCGACTGGCTTCTCTCGATCTCATTGTCTTTGAAAGCGATGATCAGTTTCCGATCAAGCTCTTTCAGAAAGTGGCTCAGGAAAGTTACGCGAACGTCTTCCCCGCTGAAGCTCGGGAAAACGTCATATACCCAATTACGAGGAGATGAGAAAGAAGGAGAAGCCATCAAATAGAAAGAACAGTTAGAGAAAAACTGATTTGAAGAACAACTGTTTGTAATTTAGTGGAGAAACTCAAAAGAAGTCACAGCAGATCGTTCTTGTTGTGTTCAAACTGAAAGGAGAAAGAAGGAACAATAAAGAGAGAAGACTTGCTCCAAAAGAAATACTGAAATACAAAGAAAATACCAAATATATTTCTTGGAGTGCAAAGAACTGAATTTTTATGAAGAATAAGAAGAAGAAGGCTTGGTATTTGAGAAGAAAAACCAATATGTATTGTGTTGAAACTGAAAGGAGAAGAAGCAACCAAATATGTTTCTTGCAGAGCAAAGAACTGGATTCTGAAGCAGAAGAATAAGGAAAACTTAAAGAACGTTAGGCCTCAAGTCGTCTTCATTAGTGTGTGTCTTTGGATGAAGGAAACTTGCTGGAAAATTCGTTGAATAAGAAGGAGATTTCCTCTCTAATGTCATACTTTAGTGATGAAACATTATTTATAATTTTAAATTACATAAAACCACATTGATTGGTTAGATTCAATCTTAAAAAGTTAATTAAACATCAATGCTTGCATCATTATTCATTTACTTATGCTTTGTTATCGCTTAGCCTAGTCACGAGTAGGGAAGATCATTACACAAACATGTAATAAAAAAAAACTACCTTTGTTGTCTTGACTTTTGAGCTTTCTTTAAGATAAACTCAAAAGAAGTCAGCGCGCAAGTAGTTGTCGGGCTGTCGCTATAGTGGTTGCTAATATCTTACGTATGTGTGTTTTTGGAATTGCATAGCAAAAGTTAAAGGGAAACTTGTTGGAAGTTTCATGGAAGAAGACTTGAATTAAAATAATCCTTTCGGTCCGTTCTCCACTCGTTCTAAATATAAAAGAAAAAAAAATGGAAAAGGAAAGAAACGTGTGTAAGAAGTATTGCAACAGGCTGGATCAAGAGTAAACGCTCAGATATGGCATTCTCTATTCTACAAAAGAAATCAGATTCGAATCAAATGCTTAATAACCCTAGAGTAATTCCTTACTACTTCAGTCAATGTCCCTTCCAATCTATTATGTTAATTGTTTGTCTGAAACAGAGACATCCAAAAATCAGAACTATGCAAGGCCTAATCATCCACATGGAAAATTATGGAAAATTAATTCAGCGCCAAACATGTCTCGAATTTGGTCATCGTCTCTTGTCTGACAGAATCACTCTGTAAGCCTGCTGCTCCGTCTGCATCTGCATTCATGGTAGAGTTTATTCATACGTTCCTAACTAAATGCTCCTATGCGCTGTTACGCAGTGAGGCAGTTATATACAAACTAAAATAAAATGGTTTTTGAAAATCTTTATGTTACCTTAAAACATCAGACCAATTCCATTATAGTGAACAAAACTTCATTCATCACCATGAACAAAGACGATACCCGAAACTCGAGTGATAGTCCACTATCTGAGCCCGAAGGGTTTGAAACTTGAGCTCTGAACTTGATCGTCTAGTCTCAAGTCTTACTTTTCCAGGTTCTTGTACTGTTTAAACTGAGTATCTTGCGGATTAGCTGCATAGCAATTCTAGTAGTTTCTTGAATAGTAGTCTTCCCAGTATAATCTGCAGCAAAACACAGTAAATTCTCTTATATATAATAGTTTACGGTTTTTCATGACTAAGCATCCAGATTTTCTACGCTTACCACCAGGGGCGGAGCTACCTTAGTGGGAAGGGGGGCAAGTGCCCCCGATAGATTTATATATTTATTAAAATTGTTATCTAGTTATGCAAGATTTCATTGGTTCTTATGGTAAGTGCCCCCGTTGATTGGGTAGAAAAAGTATGACTTACAATATATCAATGGGTAGAAAGGTATGACTTACCTTGACATATGAAAAAGTAGATTATAGAAGGGAAACACTACACATATTTGTGTCTCATGTATACCTGAGTTCCTCAAGAGAGACAATGATTGACACCAGATTCCGGCGTGAGGTCAGATACAGCCGGAACGAACTCGGAAACAAATAGCATATGAACCTGGTGCAGCTCTATCAAATCAGACCACCTTGGCGCAGCAAAATATACACTTCAGACTGCTTCTTTAAGATCTAGAGGAGCGCCCTAGAGGAGTATCAAAAAAGGAAGTATTCAGAAACTCAGCAAACTATGATTGAACAGAAGACTGATAAACAGACAAAACACATAGTCTAACGAACAAACTATCATCTAAAAAACTGCGAAATAAAAAGGAAACTAAAGTGAAGAAAGAAATCAAGTTATAGCCTTTGTGCCTCAGTAATTGGAAGACAAACAGCTATGAGCTCACAAAACGGCTGAAGGACCTCTTGAGCAGCCATCACCTTCTCTTCCCTTATGATATGGTCAACCTAAAGAAGTGATATGAAGTTATAAAGATGATTACTTAGGTTTGAGTCGTCGGTGATTGTTGCTTCTTCTGCTCATTAGCTGCGCTTAGAGTGATGGGTTCTTGACACTTGCCAGCTTTGCAAGTATCGCTCGGTTGCTTGTCAAGAGGAATTGGAGCATGAGGATTGCCGGTGAGATCAAATCCAAACAACCTATAACAACAACTCGCGGGAGAAAGAGTCTCAGCTTTGAAGCTGTTGTTTGTGGGAAATCCAGCTAGATTTCTCTCAGTTGATGGATCTTGGAATAGATTAATGGATGCATTAACGGGATCTTGGCTCTGAGGGAAGCTGTACAAGTAAGTAGCTGGAGCTGGAGTCGAAACCAATGTTTCAATGGGTCTTGACCGCTTGCATTTCGCTTGTGATTGTTGAGCAGGTGTTGAAATTGCGGTAGATAGCAGTGAACGGTTAACTGAACTTCTCCATGTAGAAGCTGTCCATTTTGGAGATAGATATCTAGTTCCCAAAATCGTACCGTAAACCTGAAAAAAAGTCAGCGATACAGAATCAAGAACACTGAATCAATGACCAGAAAACAATAAAATGGAATTTACATTCTCTCAGGAGAAGTTCAGTTAACTCTTGACTTCTCCCTATGCACTCTTAATCGAATTGAAGCCTAAAAAATCAGGAATGTGGACAGGGAAAGGAAACAAATGAATATTTATGAATAACAATCTTGACCTTGAATGTTTATGAGGATGAGACGACTCTTACATTTTTTTTTTTTTGACATAGAATGAGTTACAATCGAAACTAGACTGGAGCAAATAGGTTAGGACATGGTCCTAACCAATGCGGAACCAGCTGACCATAATACGAGAAGGGAGAATCACGAGCTCGAGCTCCTTTAGCAAGCCAATCTGCGGGGGCATTTTCCGCCCGAGGTATATGAGAGATCGAGAAATTTTCAAATAGTTGCAACACCGAATGGAATTCTTCCAGTTCAGATTCAGCGGATGGCCATTCTTCTTCTCTATGAATAAGTTTAATCATCTGAGCACAATCTGAGAAAAACACACATCAAGCCTTCCTTGTCTGATCATGGATTGCATTGCCCAAATTAATCCTTCAAATTCAGCGTGGAGGGGAGAGCGATTATTTGGCTTAGCGCACAGACCTAAGGAGAGTGCGTTCAGGCCTATAGTCGCTACAAAACCAAAACCAAAACCCACCACTTTTGCATCTCGCGTCCAAGAAGCGTCAACCTGACAGCAAACCGTATGGGGTGTCGTAGTCTATCGGGCACAAGATTCTGCCGGTTCTGGGAATTGTTCCAGGTTTTCTTCTGTTTTCTCCATAATCTGGGCTAATCTCCAACTCTCTGCCTCCTGTGTTGCGATCTGGAGCGTGTCCAAGGGGGAAATCTCCACTCTGTTGAAGACCTTCTCGTTTCTGGCCTTCCATACATACCAAATCGTCCATGGGGAACTTGATAGTAAGTCCATCTGTGTTCCTGCTTTATCATTTATCATTTGTCAATGAGACATCAATATATGATGCAATAAAATCTTTCATGTACAACGACTTCACACAGCGTAAGACTACTGAACATTGAATCTTCACTGATAAGCAATGTTAACTGATTGCTTTTGATCTCCTTACAATAGGTCGACATTTGTAAAAGATCTGAATTTGCTTCCTCCACATATATATGAAGTAGAGTGAAACTGCAGAAGTATATATATACTTATAATTTGGGAATTGGGATGAACACTTTTTTTAGCAGTTAGAAAAACCTTAACGATATAAAAAAATATAACCAATACACACAAACGATTCTATAAATACAATGTACCAAAGAAAATCTGAGGCTAACATATCCGAATCTGATCCACGAGGATCACTTCTCAATCTATCGAACATGAAATTCGGATGCAAAACCGGAGACTTCACCGCGCTCCTCGACTGTGTAGGAGTCCCAGTTCATCTTCTGAAATTGTAAGAGCAAGATGATGATGGAATATGGATAGGTTGAAGGTCATGGGATATATGAATTATATATAGATTGGTGTCCGGGAACAGTTTGTGGAAGTCGAGGGGGATGATTTAATGGAATTTGAAGGATGGAATCCTTGAATTGACGCAGAGTAATTGATTATCCAGCCGGCAGTTACGACTTATGACAGTGAACGGAGATCCATATCTTGGAAAGTAAAATCGTTATCAAGGTTGGGAGAAGCGATGAGGAAATGCCCAGACTATTAAAACAATTGGGTCTGGTGGATTTGCAGACAATTGGGCCAAATAAAAAGATGCATCTCGGTGAAAAAAATATGAGATGAGAGACTTTGAAAGACACGTGGTAGAAGTGAACGATAGGAGGAAAGAAAACTTGGCTAATTATATATAAGACATATAAGTGACGTCCTCATTATATTTTGAGATTAAATAATTTCAACATAATAATGCTATCACACATTGGATTTCAACATAACAAAGCTCATGCATTGTAGGTCTGTGAAGAGGCAACCAGTATCCAGACTTGATTGTGTATATACCATCCTCATCATTATAATGTCATCCTACTTTAGAGCCAACACACCTTACACATCTTCATAAACAATTATTTCTCTGACTTGTCGTCCTTCATACGTGTTAGAGCAAGAGAGGATATAGAAAGAAAAGACTTTTTGTGCCTCCAAAATTATTTTGTTCTTCTAAACTTTAACAATCAGTCTAGTTGTAAATGGTTTCAGACAAACTTTACAAAAAAGAAAAACTTGAACAAAAAACATGTTTGTTGCCGTTTGGAACATGTTGCTGTCACTAAGTGTGGAGCATCTATCTACACTATCACTCTTCTTCAAAAGACGTTGTAACCATTTCTAAGCTTCAGAATCAATCTACTCCTCATCAGAAGTTCTTGTAGTTTCTTCAGAAAATGCTGATGCAGTTGCATGCTATCCCTTCAAGAAGCTACAACACAGCACACAAATAAAGGTTAATATAACAAAGAGACCTATAATACAAACACGAACATGAATACGAGGTTAACATACTTACTCTGGTAGTGGGGTTTATTACTCTTCTTGATCTCATGTTTTCTTGGTGCCCCTGGTCCATGTCTTCATCTACTTGGTCATCATCTTCTCCCTCCTCTCGATCATCCTCTTCTCCCTCATCTAGATCATCTTCTTCTCCTCATCTTGAATGTCAACTTGAACTAAACCCAGACCTTGATCCTCCACAAGTTTCAACTCATCTTGAGCTCAAGCAAATAGACTTTCAGGGTCAAGGACGTTTAGAAGGTCTTCTAGAAAGCCTAAGTCCAAATTGTCAAGCGATGGATGATGAAGGTTCTGAGAAGGGTTTGCTTGTGGTACAACCTGTTCTTCTTCCCCATTCTTCCAAATTAAATTCAAATCCTTCCATGCCTTCAAGATAGCATTCCGGCACAAAACCGACCACTTCCTCGGCATCGATAGCATTCTGTACATTTCTCTTTTCTACTATATGAACCTGAAAAGAAAATCAACAAATGGAAGAAGTGCAAATTCTCAAAATCACGACTTTCAAACTAACTTAAGTCTGTCTAAGATTATCTTATGAAACTTTAACATATTTTTTCTATATTGTTATCATTTTATGATCTTTAACAAAAATGCACAAATTTTGAACTCGCTTAGGAAAATCCAAAACATTGCACCGACACTGCATCTATCTACTCAATCCACTCATCGTCAGAAGATGTTCTTGTCGTTCCTTCAGACGATGAAGATGTTGATACAGTTGCTAAGCCCTCAAGAAGCTACAATACGACACAAAAATAGAGGTTAATATAACAAACATAAATATGAGACCTCTACTTCAAACTAATTAACCTACTTACTCTGATAGTGGGATTTATGACTCTTCTTCGTGTCATGTTTCCAGGTTGATCACTATGGAAGATGCATAGGTGATGTATAGTGCCACGCTGCCACGCTAAACCTTTTTTTTAACAACACTTCTTGTACGAATATTCCAGTGCAATATACATCACATTTGCATCTTCCATAGTGATCATGTGTGTAAACTAGCACTTTAAGGCTTTTCCCTTCAATTATCTTAACCAGCTCATCACGTGCCTCTTTTCCATACGACATCTTACTCTCAGGAAGTCAATTCCCCTGTTTTTTTGTTCATTCCCAAGTTGTTCTTATAAACTCCAAGATAGAATTGATTCAAGAGATTTTAAGATGAGAATACCTTAGTCTAATTCTAAACTTTTGACCAAGCACTTCTTTATTCTGACAACTTATCATCCTAAAGACAAGAGAAAATATGAATTATGAATTTCATGTCACATTGAGTTTGACTCTATATTGAAAAACACAAACCTGTAACCAGAAGCTATGATCTTCTTGTGAAGTGCCTCTGCTTTTGTGTAATTCTTCTCCTCAAGGGCTTTAGCCCTTTTAGCCACTGCAAGAGTCACTTCCATAGGAAGAAAATTTGACACAATGGTGTATGTGCTACTCACATACACCATAACTGTATCTCCATCTGCCACATATTTCTGATCCACCTTATTTCAATTAAGACATTTATTGATCAGCAATATTGTCATCGTAAACTGAAACTTCTTTTAAGAATTAATAAGTTTTCTAACCGGAAGGGTTTGAAGCTCAAATCGAACTCCTTCAGGTACAAACACATGAGGTTCTTTAGAGACCTCATGGAGTGAAGGGAGTCTATAGAAAGATAAAAGTCCGTGAAATTGTCATTAGCAAACCAATCAAAGCAGTTTCAATAAAACTTCTCAAAACGTTTAGTCTTTTTGCCACTTTTGAAACATGATTAGTACCTCAACATCAGCTTTTTTATGCCCCTTTAGAGTTGCAATTACAAGCTTTGCGGCTTCCTCAGAGGTCTGAGGCCGATACTTAGCTTGCTTCCATGCCTCAAGCATTTTTCCATACGTTAAAACATGTTTCAGAATATGAAGGCAAATTGAAATCTGACAAAAGATTCCAAATCCTAAGGTAGATAAGAAAGAAAGATTTATGATGATCAAGTGTGTTGTTTGAGTCTTTACCAGTTTGCTTGAGCCTTTTTAGAAGACACAACGTAACTTCCAAGCCCTTCAGGAACCTAAGATAAAGCTCTGCTTTTAGTTATCATCAATTTCTTACAAATTTGGAAAAGAATATTCTGTAGTTGTGAATAATCTATGTCGATTGGTATTGATTCAGAAGTAAGTATCAAAACAGGTACTAATCGAAGACTAGTACGCTGATCAAAAGGAAATTTAGTAGAAAGCAATGAAGAGGGACCTGAGAAGTGGTCTCGAAGCTATAGAGATCATTAACTGATTGCAGAATTCGAACATGAACATGAATATGAGGTTAACATACTTACTCTCGTAGTGGGGTTTATTACTCTTCTTGATCTCATGTTTTCTTGGTGCCCCTGGTCCATGTCCTCATCTACTTGGTCATCATCTTCTCCCTCCTCTCGATCATCCTCTTCTCCCTCATCTAGATCATCTTCTTCTCCTCATCTTGAATGTCAACATGAACTAAACCCAGACCTTGATCCTCCACAAGTTCCAACTCATCTTGAGCTCAAGCAAATAGACCTTCAGGGTCAAGGACGTTTAGAAGGTCTTCTAGAAAGCCAAAGTCCAAATTGTCAAGCGATGGATGATGAAGGTTCTGAGAAGGGTTTGCTTGTGGTACAACCTGTTCTTCTTCCCCATTCTTCCAGATTAAATTCAAATCCTTCCATGCCTTTAAGTTAGCATTCCAGCACAAAACCAGCCACTTCCTCAGCATCGATAGCATTCTGTACATTTCTCTTTTCTATTATATGAACCTGAAAAGAAAATCAACAAATTGAAGAAGTGCAAATTCTCAAAATCACGACTTTCAAACTAATTAAGTCTGTCTAAGATTATCTTATGAAACTTTAACATATTTTTTCTATATTGTTATCATTTTATGATCTTTAACAAAAATGCAAAAAAATTGAACTCGCTTAGGAAAATCCAAAACATTGCACCGGCACTGCATCTATCTACTCAATCCACTCGTCGTCAGAAGATGTTCTTGTCGTTCCTTCAGACGATGAAGATGTTGATACAGTTGCTAAGCCCTCAAGAAGCTACAATACGACACAAAAATAGAGGTTAATATAACAAACATAAATATGAGACCTCTAATTCAAACTAATTAACCTACTTAACTCTGATAGTGGGATTTATGACTCTTCTTCATGTCATGTTTCCAGGTTGATCTTTTCTCGGTTCCCCTGGTTCATCTCAATGTTTTCATCTTCTTGGTCCTCTTGATCATCATCTACTTTAACCTTCTTGCTCCTCTTGAAACACAAAATAGAAAATATGATACAGACGTGGAATAGAATCAAAAGAAATTGTTAACCTGAATCTCCCAAACTCGGATTCAGCCGTGGAGGAAGAGAAAAAGTGACAGAGCGATGATTGAGATTTGGAGGAGGGAGTACATAGTGAGATTAGGAGGAGATTGAGAGTTAAAAAGAATAAAACGATTTCTGAGAATGTGGGTCGGATATGGCTTTATTGATAGACACAACATATTGAGATTGAGAGAGGATCGAGAGTGAAAAGAGCAAAAGGAAAGAAGACAAATCACCAAATCAATTAGAATTAAAAAATGGAAATTTTCTATCTTTCTATTATTTGCTTTCTACAATGGCGGGTAATTAAAAGTGTTTTCCCCTCTATGTTTACATAACGTTTTAAAATGGTATATGCTATTAAATAACATCCGTGAAACCAACGTAGAAAAACTTTTAGTTCGACCAACAAATTGATAGTGGTTACTAATAAACATACTTTAGTTAGCATAAACATCTAAAACGTTATCTTAATATTCTTGTCGGGACAGGCCGGCTTCTCATGGCCATGACTTCGGTGGATCGATATCGAAATCATACATGAGTCTATAAGCCCATACTCAAGTATCATGACCTCTAAGAAAGATCAAAAGTTCTATAGTCCGAGTCCTGGGGGTGAATATTTGTGCTCCTTTAATCACAGTTTCAAGGAGAAGGACAAGCCCGAGCTCATCCGCTTGTGGAAAAATTCACTTCCTCCATATTTGATATATATACAATACAGAGGACCTGATTCTGACGATGTCCAGGACAAACCACCTGGTGGAGTCACCATCCGGAGAACAATTCCTCATAAAGTGGTACGTATGTCTATCAAGAGTACATTTTTTTAATAATAAATATAAGATTAGTTGAGTTTGAGGAAATTTTTTTGTTTGACGTTTTTGTTTATAATTCATGGTCGTCCGTCCAGTGGTTGAAGGATTTCAATCTTTAAGTTAAGGGATGAATACGAGTCCTTACTCCTTCGGGTGCAATTTATAACTCATGGTGGTCCGCAGATAGTTTACTAATTTATCGTATCATAACAATTAACAAATCACAAACATAGGAAACCCTCTCGGTTTAGACTCTAGTAATTTCGGTTTCAGTAACTAAAATATAATAACAACATGCTACCAAATCGGACCTGGTCCAAACTTTAGCAAAGAGTGTTCGCTTATGTGTTTGACAATCATTTCTAATGTGCTAATCTCAACTTTGTACTATTTGGTTTATATAAATGAACGTTGGTTCACACAAAAAATAAGTAAAAGATAAGGGTAATTTTTAGTTACCTCGTTTTATGCAAACACAACCGAACCGAACCAAACGACTTAGTCGAAATGAGAGAGAGAGAGAGAGAGAGAGGAGAGAGAGAGAGAGAGAGAGAGAGAGAGAGAGAGAGAGAGAGAGAGAGAGAGAGAGAGAGAGAGAGAGAGAGAGAGATGGATAGACTCATAGACACATAAGCGATCACTCTTTGCTAAAGTTTTGCCTTTGTGTTGTGAATTATGTTCATGTGGCATAAGCAATATCTCTTGGTGTCAGCAAGTTTGATCACATCATCAACATAGGAAACTTTGTATCATTTTAAGGGCTGCCAATCCGAACGTATAAATAAAACAATAAAAATTTCCAAAAACAAACGAAAGAGAAATTCCAAATCATCTAACAAAAACAAACCTCAAACTCTTTATTTAGAATCTACCATTGCGCTTTCCAAAAGCGTCGCTTCTATAATAAGATTGATCGTTGTCCTCGTTCTCGTTTGAGTTGTCTTCATCATTGTTGGTATGACTCTTGTGATGACCATAGAGACCATAACCATGTCCTGTATCTCGGACAAAGACTGGCTCTTGCTCTTCTTCCTCATCCGTTGTGCTCCGATGATTCTCCAGCACCGGTAAATTAGGGTTTTGATCGGTTAGTTTGGTGAAGGTTTGGCCGTTTATTGCTTGTGTTTGCGTTAGAAAGAATGATACGATGAAGAAGATGAAACAGAGAAGACTTGTGAGGTTTAGTGATTGAGCCATTTTTTGGTGGTTTATGTTGGTCGATTTGAGAGTATATATTGAAATATCAGGTTGTCCATTACCAAACGTTTGGTAAAGTTAATTAGTCAAAATAGTTATTCATACACCAAATGTTTGGTAAAGTGAAATAAAGATGATGAGTTGACAAAAAATGATGAGAAAGCAATGAAAAGAGCGTCATTAGTTTGGTTCCTTGATTTGCGGAAAAGAAATTCGAATGATCTATCACCGAAAGAATAAGATTGGATAATTATCTAAACTTTGCATATTTTTTTAAAAAGGCTCAAAAAAAAAATATATATATATATATAACTCACCCTAGAAAAACTTGACAGCACCATACAATTTGCGATAAAATTATGTAACCATATTAAAATAAATTACCAATTAAAAAGAAAAAAAAAAAAGATACCAAGAATTACTGGTTACAGAAAAAAAAAATTCCAGAAGATGGGTAAATGCTCCAAGAGAAAGAGGAAAAAACAAAGTATACATTATTATGCTTTTCTCCATTGGAAATTTGGAAGCAAAAGACGCATAATAAAAAATTATATATAACGGTAAAAAATAAACAAAGAGAGGAAAAACTCGAAAACAATGGTTGATTGTAGAATACAACATACTATTGCATTTTGGTTATTTATTATATAAATATTCATCGGAGCAATTGTTTATGCAACCGTCGACCGCCGTCAGCCGCCGCTCTCTACACCTTTTTGTGAGAGTTGGATTTCACCTCATTATTTTGGGTCCACCGGAATGGAGACAAAGTCCAAAAACGGTAAATGAGCCCAAACAAAGAATAGGATACATTTGGTTACCTAGGAAGAGATAGAGGAGGAGGTGGTCTGGAATCACGGAGACGAACTTGGAGACCTGAACTGGAGTAAAAGAAAGAGATTTATAAGAGGAGGGACCGAGGGAGACCTGATCAAGTCCTCTACGCTCACATAACGCAAAAGACTCGTAAGAGAAAAATAGTGGTTTTCTTTTAGCTTTCTAGTTCTCATCTTGAGAATCCTTGTACTCATGTAAACATTTTTCTTCATCAATCCAAATTAATTGTTCATCAAATTCATCTAAGATCTTAAAGGATTCAGCCCTCTTGTCCTTCCTTTGTTCAAATCTCTTATAAATCTAAGTGTTCTTTCCTTGCTGAAAAAAAAAAATCCATTTCTCACATTAATCATCTTTTCCTCAATTTATATATATATATATATTTTGATTACTTTTATGTTCTAAAGAAAATGATTATGAATAATGAACTGACCCGTTTCTATTCTTCGATCTTGGCCTTAATGATAGAGTGCAGTGCAACTCCAGCAATGGCTATTCCAGTTCCAATACCTGTCTGCGTCGATATCTTGTTTCCTGCCAATAATAATCATTTTCAAAGTACATTAATCACTGTCTTAATTAACGGGATTAATTACGGAAACACGAAAGAAAAAGGGAATTGTAATTTTTTTTACCGAAGATAACGATGGAGAACCCGATCACGAACACACGTTTCAGAACGTTTCCAACAGCGTGAGTCAATGGTGCGACCATGCATACATGATTTTCTTAAGTTTTACCTTTTTTTTTAATCAAGAGCGAGCTTAAGGTTTAAAGATCGAAAGTAACCTGTGTTGGAGTAAGCTTGAAGTAAGAAGGCTTAGAGATAAGGATCAATGAGTATATTTAGGAGGCATCTAAATATACATACATATCTTAGGAGTTTATCTAAATATGTATTATTTCCTAAAGTGTGTTTAGAGTTTATTCATTGATCCATATAAAAGAGGAGTTGCCGAGTTGTGGCAATACTCATAGGTTTAGGTGCTTGAGTTTTGAGAGAATTTTCTTGAGCAATAAAGAGAGGTATTCTTTATAAGTTGTTTTCTCAAATCTATTCTGCTCTATATTTGGTATCAGAGCTAACACGAGATCGTCTCTCCTTACATAGCAAGTTGACAGCGCAGTAAGGAAGACAATGACCAAAAACGAGGACGGGAAGGAGGAGAGCTCCTCCTCAACCAAGGGAAAAAAATGCAGGATCATCTTCTTCCATCAAGTGCCATATGCTGAACTCAAGCAACTACACAGTGTGGTCCATCAAGATGAAAGTGTTGCTTAAAGTTCACAAGGCGTAGGATGTGATCGAAACAGACTCGGATGATGAAGATAAGAATGATATGGCGACAGCCTTGATCTTTCAATCAATACCCGAGTCGCTTGTACTTCAAGTTGGAGAACTGAAGACTGCAAAGGACGTATGTGGAGCCATAAAAGCAAGACATCTAGGAGCAGATAGAGTCAAAGAAACGAGGCTTCAGACGCTGATGGCTGAGTTTAAACGGATAAAGATGAAGGTTACAGAGAAGATAGATGACTTCGTTGGACGAATATCAGAGATTTCATCAAAATCTGCCTCACTCGGAGCAGAGATCAAAGATACTAAGATGGTAAAAAAGTTCCTATCTAGTCTTCCTAGAAAGAAGTACATCCACATAGTAGCATCTCTTGAGCAAGTGCTAGACCTCAATATCACGAGCTTTGAAGATATTGTTGGTCGACTCAAGGCATATGAAGAACGCATAGCTGAAGAAGAAGAAGAGGCTCAAGAGGATCAAGACAAGCTGATGTAGTCAAATACAGATACTCAATCTTAACGAGGATATGGTGGAGAGTATCTAGGAAGAGGAGGACGAGGAGGCAGAAGGGGTAGAGGACGAGGAAGAACTAAAGGAGGGAGAGATCTCTCCAAGATAAAATGCTTTCGTTGTGATAAGGTGGGGCATTACGCATCCAATTGTCCCGACCGTCTCTTAGAGCTTCAAGAGGCTCAAATTAATGGGATAGATGAAACCCAAGAGGCAGATGAGATAATGGTGCATGAGGTGATATATGTTTGTGAGAAACAATCTGCAGCCAACGAAGTCGTTTACCTCAATGAGAGAAATGTAAAGCTCAAGGACTTTGAGACCTCTTGTGCTGAAAGTAATGTGTGGTACTTGGACAATGGAGTAAGCAACCACATGACAGGCAACTGTGATTACTTTAAAATTCTCAACGAGACTGTCACAGGAAAGGTACGATTCGGAGATGATTCTCGGATTGATATAAAGGGTAGAGGCACAATACTGTTTTTTAGCAAAACCGGAGATAAGAAGTTTCTAGCTGATGTCTACTACATACCAAAATTGAAAAGTAACATAATCAGTCTTGGACAAGCTACTGAATCTGGTTGTGATGTTCGAATGAGGGAAGATTACCTCACCTTACACGACAAGAATGGAAGCTTGATTGTTAAGGTGACATGGTCAAGAAACAGACTCTATAAGGTGACGATGGAGATGGTTGACAACACGAGATGTCTGCAGACCAGATTGCAGTGCAGCTCAACTAAATAGCATGCAAGGCTGGGACATGTTGGAGTAGACTCTATGAACACAATGGTGAGCAGAGGTGTGTGCCAAAGCTCTCGTTTTCAAGTGAAACATGTACATCATGCCTACTCGAAAAATAAGTGATACAGTCTTTTCCCAAAGCTACCTCGTATCGGGCAGAGAGCCTCCTTGAGCTGGTGCATGGCGACATCTATGGACCGATTACACCACCTACTCCATCAAGAAATAGGTATATCTTTGTCCTCATTGATGATCACTCGAGATATATGTGGTCAATTCTGTTGAAAGAGAAAGGAGAAGCATTTGAAAGATTTAAAAGGTTTAAGATGATTGTAGAACAAAAGACAGGAGCCTCCATCAAAACCTCAGAACAGATAGAGGTGGTGAGTTTACATCATTGGACTTTCAAGGCTACTGTGACAAGTCAGGGATCAAGAGACACTTGACAGCTCCTTACTCTCCTCAACAGAACGGATTCGTAGAAAGAAGAAACATGACATTGATGGAAATAACTAGAAGCATGATGAAGCACATGAATGTTCCGAACTATCTGTGGGTAGAAGAAGTGAGGCATGCAACTTACCTTATCAATCGAGTAGCAACCAGAACATTGATAAACAAGACTCCGTATGAAGCTTATAAGGGGAAGAAACTGAACATTGAACATCTGCGAGTGTTCGGTTGTGTTGGCTTTGCGAAGATAGATATTCCACACCTTAAGAAGCTAGATGACCGTTCTCAAGCTTTGATCCATCTCGGTACTGAACCAGGATCTAAGGCATACAGGCTGCTAGATCCAACGAGGCAGAAGATAGTGGTGAGAAGTGACGTGGTGTTCGATGAAAGTAAAGTTGGACTTAGAGAAACTCGAGTAATGAGTTTGAGTTCGTATCATGAGTGATTCAAGTGTATTCTCAAGGTCATGAGAATAACAAGCCTAATGAAAGTCACGAAGAGACAGCTGAACCTGAAGCTGACAATGAAAGCGAGACAGATGGGGACAGTGAAGAGGGAGAAGAGAATGAATAACCCTCTCTGAGAAGATCCACAAGATTAAGAACAAGACATGGACATCTTAACAACTACGTGTTGTATCTTGCTGCACTGGAGTGTGAAAGAATGCTGCTACTCGTTAACGACGAGCCATGGGACTATGACGAAGCGAAGGAAGAACAAGTGTGGAGAGATGCTTGTGAGGAGGAAATTTCGTCTATCGTCAAAAAACAGAACATGGAACCTTGTCGATTCGCCAGCTGGAGCAAAAGCAATCAGATTGAAGTGGGTTTTAAAAATCAAACGAAACTCAGATGGCAGCATAAACAAGTACAAAGCAAGGTTAGTGGCAAAGGGCTATGTGCAGAGATTTGATATTGACTTTGAGGAGGTGTTTGCTCCAGTTGCCAGAATCGAGACGGTGAGATTCATTATTGCTCTGGCTGCTACAAACGGATGGGAGGTTCATCATCTAGATGTGAAAACCACCTTTCTTCATGGATAATTAAAAGAAGTTTTCTACGTCACACAGCCAGAGGGATTTGTTGTTATGGGCAGTGAGAATAAGGTGTACAAGCTGAATAAAGCACTCTACAGGTTGAGACAAGCTCCAAGGGCGTGGAACGATAAACTGAACAGGGTACTGAAGGAGCTTGATTTAGTAAGATGCTCCAAAGAACCATCTTTGTATCGGAAGGAAGAGAAAGATCATCTTCTGCTAGTTTCCATATACGTGGATGATCTCCTTGTTAGCGATCGAGTCTCGATGTTATCCTTGAGTTCAAGAAGGGAATGTCGATACGGTTCGAAATGAGAGACCTCCGGAGATTGACATACTATCTCTGCACTGAAGTAGCACAGCACGAGAATGGTATTACACTAAAGCAGGAGAGATATGCGATGAAAATTCTTGAAGAAGCAGGAATGGATGATTGTAATGCAGTTCAGACTCCAATAGATGCCGGTTTGAAACACTGTAAAGCGCAAGAAGAGAAGTATGTCGATGCGAAAGAATACAGGAGAAACATTGGATGCTTGAGGTACTTGATTCATACACGACCAGATCTATCTTATTCTGTTGGTGTACTGAGTAGGTATATGCAAGAGCCAAATGAGTCACATGGAGATGCCTTGAAACAAGTCTTGTGATATCTAAGAGGAACACTCACACTTGGTCTCACGTTCAAGAAAGTGGAGAAAGCAGAGCTCGTCAGGTTCAGTGACTGTAGTCATAATGTGGATGCAAATGATGGGAAAATCACAACTGGTCATGTGTTTTATCTCAATAATAGTCCAATCACGTGGTGCTCTCAGAAGGAAGAGACTGTGGCTCTTTCTTCGTGTGAAGCGGAATTCATGGCGGCTACTGAAGCAGCTAAACAAGCGATCTGGCTTCAAGAACTTATGAGTGATGTGGTTGACAAATCGTGTGAGAAGGTAACCATATGTGTTGATAACAAGTCTGTTATAGCTCTTACCAAGAACCATGTGTTCCATGGTCGGAGTAAACACATACACACAATATCATTTTATTCGTGAATGCGTGGAGAATGGGCAAGTCGAAGTTCAACATGTTCCCGGAACCAAACAAAGAGCGGACATTCTGAAAAAGGCATTAGGAAGAGTCAATTTCAGAGAGATGAGAGATCTCATTGGAGTTCTTGATGTGTCGAGTGATGAATTCAAGCTTAAGGGGGTGAATGTTGGAGTAAGCTTGAAGTAAGAAGGCTTGGAGATAAGGATCAATGAGTATATTTAGGAGACATCTAAATATACATACATATCTTAGGAGTTATCTAAATATGTATTATTTCCTAAAGTGTGTTTAAGGTTTATTCATTGATCCATATGAAAGAGGAGTTGCCGAGTTGTGGCAATACTGTGGGTGCTTGAGTTTTGAGAGAATTTTCTTGAACAATAAAGAAAGGTATTCTTTATAAGTTGTTTTTCAAATCTATTCTGCTTTGATTGTAGAGATCGTAAAACATTCCAACCCAGAAGAGATCAGTGACGAATTTAGTCATTCCGACTTTAGCAATCGAGTCGCTGAAACCATGTTTCACAGTAAGATCAACCAATAACCCTAATAAATACATTGCTTATCTCACACGTAACTAGTGAGAAATAATATGAGTGAACTTTAAAGACTTAACGATGATGGCAGGAGGGATGCAGACGAAGAGAGCGATGATGGAGATGTAAGCGTACACATTTTTATCCTCCTTCTATGTTTCATTTAGGTATAATTATTAATTTCCTTAAAACTATTATTCTCTTAGTATTGTTCTTTTAATGTAAACTTGGTTCCCAAGGAATTGTAATTTAGCAGTCTACAGAGAGAGGCACACGAGAAACCACCAACGTAGTTTGGAGATTTTAGAAGAAAAAAATGTCTCAACTTCTCAGTCGAGTCTTGAAGCCTCTTGTCTGCAAAAACGTCATGGTGAACTTTTTTCTATAATAATTAACTGGTGTTTATTTTACTAGTAATAATTCTTGTTGTATGAATATTAGTTCAACGTTTTGTCTTTGGCAGAGACACAATAACAAGATGGTTCGGTCGTTCTCATCATATATGCAAATGACCTACCCGTATGTTAATTGACCACGTCCTTAAGGTCGGAGAGGAATTAAGAAGGTCGAGCAGAGACTCTCCGGATGGTCGCATCTATAGAGTTAAGGAAACAGGTAATGTAAAGGAAATCGTGATAAACGACGAGGACCTCGAGAAAGACATCTGTGATGCGATGGATGTCGGACATTATCGGAATTATGATAGATTTGTAGTTTCGATGAATAGAGATCAATCAAACCTCAGCAACATCGATAACGTACGTCTCCATCTGTATATGTATTACGATCCTTCTAACCCTAACGTAAATCCAAGGAACTTCGATTGCCTTATCTGCCCACAGGCACTCAAGTCCAAAACGTAGCCATGTCCTCTTGTCAAAACATTGAAGACTTGGTTGTAGCTGTCAAGTCATTAGGATCTCAGATAAAGGTCTACAGGCCGGCTTCTCATGACAATGACTTTCGATGGATTGATATCGAAACCATACATGAGTGCCCATTCTCGAGTATCATGTACTCTAAAAAAGATCAAAAGTTCTATACTCTGAGTCCTGGGGGAGAATATGTGTGCTCCTTTGATCACAGTTTCAAGGAGAAAGACAAGCCCGAGCTCATCCGCTTGTGGACAAATTCACTTCCTCCATATTTCATATACAATACGTACGACCTGAATCCGACGATGTCCAGGACAAACCACCTGGTGGAGTCACCATCCGGCGAACAATTCCTCAGCAAGTGGTACGTATGTCTATCAAGAGTACATTTTTAAAATATATATATAAGATTAGTTGAGTGTGAGGAAAAGTTTTTGTCTGAGGTTTTTATTTGTAACTTGCCCAGTGGTTGAAAGATTCAATCTTTAAGTTAAGGGATGAATTCGAGTCCTTCGAGTGCAATTCACTAGCTAATGGCGTCTCTTGTGTTTGAAGGTACTACGGAGACCACTTGAGGTATTACAAGGTTAAAAAGTTCATGCACCAAACAAAAGGGTTTATGGTATTTAAAGAGGAAGGATCATCAACGGATAAAAAGGGAAAAATTATTTCTTACACAGAAGACATTGGAGATCTTTGTATCTTTCTTGGACGTAATGAAGCTGTCTCCAACCAAAAAATTGCATCTATTTTGTGGGTTATAACTATGGAGTTTTCGATATCACCACAAAAATTTGCACTCTCTTCACCACCGAGGAAGGTCAATTAAGATCCACTGATTTTCCTTATTGGACTCATCCTCTTTCTATCAATCCTAATTGATTTGTGTTCTTTGTCAGTTCAATTATAGTTCTAGTATTGTTTTATGCGAAACTATGCCTAAATAAATTACTTTTAAGTATAACCAATTTCGTCTTTGAATCCCTTTTTTATGCAACTGATAAATCAACATTTATTTGATCAACACTTTTTATGTGCGTAAACTGCTGAATAATGCAAAATTATGTTGTTAGAACTTAGAAGACATAAAGTTTTTTTTATATATATATATATAAAGTGGATCAAAACAGGGCTCATCAAATAGACCATCTCAAAAGCTACTTTCTTGGCTTTGTTTTTGTATATAACGAACCCTTTTTTTTTGTTATCGAAAAACTTATCCCATCTCAGTTTCACTAGGTGGCGATTTTGAACTTTTTTGTTAGTTTCTTCCATTCCATTTCTTTAAAAGAGATCTACTTATGAAATAGGTTTTGATTTCGAGAATGTGAAATATCGCCTTTGTAAAGATCGAATCTCACTAGTCTCTCTCTCTCTCAACACTCGTTTGTGGAATTAATCACAAAAATACAGAAAATAAAGAACACTTGAAATTTGTTAACCCAGTTCCAGATTCGATATGACTATGTACGTCTGGGGCTTGACAGCACAAGCAACACTTCACTAGATTCAAAGAAGAGAACAATTACAATCACTCAAGATCACTCCTACAAAACCCAGAAAACCCTTAATCAAAGAAGAAGAATCTCTCAGCTCAACAACCTAAATGTTCACTCTTATCCCCTTATAACAAACTCTACTCGACCAGCTCATTAAACTAACTAGTCCCCATACACCTGAATCAAACATGAATCTAATAACCACCCGGTTATCTCCTATTTGACTCTTGTATCTACAATAGCATTAAACCTCTCTACTATAACTAATGTTGAATATCACCAGAATCCTAACAATCTCCACCTTGACATCAACATCCCGAGTTTGTGCCTTGTACCGCCAAGCACCTACCTTACCCTTAGCACTGAGCAATTCTGAGCTCAGCTAACGCCTGCTCAAACTTGTGAATTGGAATCACCTTTGTAAGCATATCCGCTGGGTTCTTCGAAGTGTGAACCTTGTTGACAATGACCTCGCCTTCCTCGATCATATCCCGAACAAAGTTCATCTTCACCGCAACATGCTTTGACACAACTAAATGTTTCGTCTGGTCATGAAAAACATTTTTCTTTGCAAGGCATATATCACTTTGAGAATCACAACTTACCTGTACTACCTCTTGCTTGTAGCCAAATTCTTCTGCAAGACCTCGTAACCATAGGCCTTCTTTTATAGCCTCCACCAGAGCGACATACTCAGCCTCAGTTGTAGAGAGAGCTACCACTTGCTGAAGTCCTGATTTCCAGCTAATTGTGTTACCACCTGCAGTGAACACAAAGCCAGTGGTTGAACGTCTTCGATCCAGGTCACCACCGAAGTCTGAATCTGAATAACCCTTTACTCTGAAACTGTCTGGACTTTTCTAGATTGGACTGCTAGTCAAGGGTTTACTCTTATTATTTTGTTTAGGGCAAATCAAAAGTTTACTCTGTGGCTTTGAATGGTGACCATTAGAGGAATAGTAAGAATGAAAAGGAAAAGAATTAAAGGTAACAAAATAATAGGAATGTAGAGGAATATTTGTTCCTTTCAAAATTTGATAAATAATATTTTTACTTTTTAATTCTCTGCAAAATAAGGAATGAGAAAGAATCATGTGTAATAAATATTTCTTGTGAATAGTGTAATCTTTTAGAAATGAAGAGGAATTCAGTGTTCTCATTCGTTCATATAGTCACCATTCAAAGCCTATGTAAGTCTTCACGTTGAAGAACTGGGGAGAAACACACAGGGGCGGAGGCAGTAAGAGAGGAGGGGGTCAGCTAACCCCACCAAAATTTTACAATTATTTGTTTTTGTTATAACAAAAAATGTAATGACCCCACACAAACAAAAATTTTGACCTCGTAAAAAACAAAACTACAAAACATAAAGCAAAGTTTGAATAATTTATGAGAAAATGGCATGTTTGCTGATTATAAAATCTTGGAAACCTATCGCAGGTTATTGTAAAAACCAGAAAACATCCTTCTCTTTTTTTTTTTTATAGACTTTTGAAATTAGCTTTGACTTTGTATGTTTCTATCGCAATAGTTGAATTGTCAAGAGAGTATTATGACTCACAAAACCTTTGAATTCGAAAGGTTTGCTCACAAAATTCAGTTTGCTCACAAAATTCTGTCTAGATGGAGAACATATTAGTGAGTGCTTCTTTCCTTTTCTGAATTTCTTCTATATATCGATTCAGGTCCACGGGGTTTCAAAATTGAATGATAAAGTTACGATTTTGATAGAGTTCGAATGATAAAGCTACGATTTTGATAGAGTTTAGTTCATTCCTCTCTAGATATTGAATTTTTGGAGATCAAAATTGGTTTTTTTTTTTGTAATATATCCCCGTCGGGTTTCTTCTCTCTGTTGCCTGATTGATAGAATCAATGCGGTTATATAACAGTATTTTCTATTTGCAAGTTGTGGAAATTTTGATGATTGCATGAGATTATAATTCTGAATTGTTATCTTTCTATTTTGATTATTGGAAAGCTCGATAAAGGATCAAGATCGACCTCTGGTGTTCTGCGTCATATCCGTCCATTGGCGGGATCATCCAAATATTATCCGTACACAAGAAGGTTTCTTAAGTCTAGAGTTGTCTCAGATTACAAAAGTGGGAATATTTGAATTTTTTTGTTTTTGTTCTGTTTCGTAGGAAAGGGTCTGGGAAGGAGGACATGAAAGAAGACGTGGTACGACTAGGAGTTGAGCTCTCACTCTCTGTAGCGGAATCGATGTTCTTGTTGTGTGATGACATTTGCACTATGTTGTGGTTCTGCTTTAAGTTATGGAGAGGTGTATTACCGTACTGGAGTCCTGTGGTAGAAAGACTGCTTCGTGTTGTTCACTATGTCTACTCAAAACATATCAAATCCAAGGGCGGAGTTTTTCAAGATGGTGGCAACTCGGTCCAATGGGAATTGATCAGGACCACGTGGAAGGAGTTTGCTGACGGAATCGTTGTTTTGGATCGCCTTGATATGGTTCTCAGAAGAAAAGAGAGCTCTTTCGATGATCGACTATTATCGTCAGCTATTAGAAAATACAAGCAAGACGTGCTGAAGAAGCTAGATGATAAGTTGAGGTCTGCAAAGGATGTTTCAAAGGCGAATGGGTTTGCGAGGGAGACGATAGAGTCTAACACTTTTGTTCGCTTTTCCCAGAAAAAATGATCGTTTCAACTTTCAAGGAATCCAAATTTTATCGGAATCACATAGTGTGTGTAAATATTAATTGATTTACGGTTTGGTTTCGGTTTAATTTCTTTTGCTCTTATCAACAATAAGCTAAAACCATATTAAAACAGTTTGGAATTTTCCTTTTTTGATTGGTTTACACTAAATTCAATTTTCATTCGATTGTCTAAATTTTTTCTTCCCATAATAACAAACAAAACAAGTTTCGTTCTGAAGGTTTAGTTTAGTTTCAATTTTGCCGGTTAAGGTATATATTGCTCAATCATCGTGGAAATTCTTGCATTCAACATTTGTGTCAGTTTTCAGTTAGTTACGAAAGAACAAATTTGAAAATTTATGTCTAGAATAACAGTTTAGAAAACAAACATACAAGCATGGTTCTAAATCTGAAACACGATATACATGATAGCAGAAACAGCAAAGATTGCTTTCTTCACTGATTCAGGCTCTCCAGATATATAAACAATACAAGCATTGGCAAAAAGAAAGAGGTAAGAACAAGCGACAAAGATTTCAGATACTAACCAAAACAATGTTGTCAAAATCCATGGCACAAGTGGGTGAAGGATCCGAGACATCTCTAGAGACAATCTTAAAGGTTAGCTCCGGTTCTACTTCTAATCTTCTTAATCATCGAACCAGCTTTACCAATCACATTAGAACATTGACTAGACGGTACTAAAAGCCCACGTTCTCTAATATCATATCCATCTATCTTAGTGTTCTAAGCAGCAGTAGCTAAAGAATTAACAATTGCGTAATGGACTTTAAGCAGAGCATCTTGAGCAGAACACAGAGGAATGATCTGGTCGTTGTAGTTCGAGTCGTTGTTCTCTATATCGACAATATCTCCTTCACTACAAACTGGAAACGGATCAACGACTTTGATTCTATATCGGTAAACATCTATTTCTCCGTGTTCTGAATCTATGTCTTTCTAAACTCATATCTCCATCATAAAAACTTTACAGTAAAGAAACTTTACAAAAGTTCCTGTCCTTCATCCGCTCCCAGACCCGGCTTATAGGGCAAGCAGGTGAAGAAAAAGCTTAGGGCATCCATTTTAATAAGAGCATTTGTTTTATATATATATATATATATATATATATAAATTCAAATTGTATGAATAAACTTTAGAGTTTTTGTTTGATTTAAAAAAACTAGCAGCCACATGTGAGGATACTTTGAGGGTCATGTTTGAACTTAGAATCTACTTTAAAGAAATGCATACAAACATTGTTGGTGATGTTTTGTTTATGAGATTAAAAATTCTCCGAGAATCAGTACCAATGAAACTCTATTAAAATACTTGATTTTTTTTTGAAAAATTGGAGGGTTATTATCTGAACATTGATGTTGGTCATTCTAGTATCAGTCGCGAAGTTTTTCAAAGTTGAAGCTAATAAAAAATTATTTGAGGTCTACCTCATCACAAAAGAGATTAAATGAATTGACTTTGTTATCAATTGAGACAACCATGATTGAAAAACTTGACTATTCGAGTGTAATAACTGATTTTGCAAGAAAAAATGTAAAAGGAGTTATATCTCAATAATATTTTTTTCTCTTACTTTTTTTTATAAACATGTTATGGAGTTGGATTATCTTATATGAATGAGATACTCAAGTGAGTATCTAACCAATGAGGTTGCTCTTATGAAACTGTAAGATATGTTTTCTATATTGTTATCATTTCATGATTTTTAACAAAAATGCACAATTTTTGAATTTGCTTAAGGCAGTCCAAAACGTTGTACCGGCACTGTCCGCTCCACTCATCAGAAGATCTTCATTGACCTTCAGAGGATGAAGATGTTGTTGCTGCACTCGCTATCCCTTCAAGAAGCTCCAACACAGCACATGAATAAAGGTTAATATATGAAAGAGACCTATAATACAAACATGAATCTGAGGTTAACATACTTACTCTGCTAATGGGCTTTATTACTCTTCTCGATCGCCCCTGGTCCATGTCCTCATCTACTTGGTTACCAGCTTCTCCCTCTTCTTGATCATCCTCTTCTCTCTCCTCTTGATCACCCTCTTCTCCCAGACCTTGATCTAGTTCCAACTCATCTTGAGCAAATCGACCTTGAGGCTGCAGGTTTAGAAGGTCTTCTAAAGAGCCAAAGTCCAAATCTTCAAACGACGGATGATGAAGGTTCTGAGAAGCGTTTCCTTGTGGCACGACCTGTTCTTCTTCCCAATTCGAAAAATCACCTCGTCTCAGATTATAATCAAATCCTTCATGCCTTGAAGATTAAAATCTATGCCAATGTTCCAAGGTTCCGCCGGCACGAGACTGGTCAGTTGCTGTGATGGATGATGAAGTTTCTGAGAAGCGTTTCCTTGTGGCACGACATGTTCTTCTTCCCAATTTGGAATATCATCTGCTCTCAGATTAAAGTAAAATCCTTCCATGTCTTGAAGATTAAAATCCATACCAATGTTCCAAGCGTCCGGCACGAATTTGGTCACTTGCTCTGATGATGATGAAGGTTCTGAGAAGTGTTTCCTTGTGGCACGACTTGTTCTTCTTCCCAATTGGAAAATCAACTCCTTTCAGATTAAAGTCAAATCCTTCCATGCCTTGAAAATTAAAATCCATGCCAATGTTCTGAGAAAGTTTTGGTTGTGGCACGAGACTGGTCACTTGCTGTGATGGATGATCAAGGTTCTGAGAAGTGTTTCCTTGTGGCACGAAACTGGTCACTTGCTGTGCATCGATAGCATTCTGTTCAATCCTCTTTTCTAATATATGAGCCTGAGAAGAAAATCAACAAAATGAACAAGTGCAAATTTTCAAAATCATCACTTAAAATAGTTCAAACTAGCTTAAGTGTGTCTAGGATTCGTTCACAAGACTCAAAGTCACCAACGGTATAAGCGTTCTTGAATTCATTCAAGCAATGAGAAATTTCTCTATCCATCATCACTTGAATTGAAGATTGTATCTACATGGAAACAAAAAGATATTATTTAAAAGATGAAACAGAAGACGCTTCTTCGGAGTCCAAAATGCCAAAGCGAACAAGAAACTACAAGAGACTAACCGTACTTAATTGGTAAGACTTGTTCTATTCACCACAACTTGTATCTGGCGATGGGACGAAGAAGATTCAATTGATAGAACCGGAGCAGCGAGAGAGAATGGGAGCGGCGGCGAGAGAGAATGGGAGCGGCGGCAAGAGTGAGAATCGGAGCGGGCAAGAGAATGTTTGTATGTTTTTTTAAATTTGTTATTTTAAAAGTTTTATGTTTTTTTCTCTAATAATTATATATTTTATTCCTTATTATCCTTGTTTTTGTCTTCTATTGTGTTTCAGAGGTGGAAGCAAATGTTTTGATCGTTTTCCCCCACTTTGGGCCCTCTTTTCCTTTCTTACTTTGTGTTCGCTTTTCCAGAAAAATGATCGTTTCAACTTTCAAGGAATCCAAATAATCACATTGTGTGTGTAAATATTAATTGATTTACGGTTTGGTTTCGGTTTAATTTCTTTTCCTCTTATCAACAATAAGCTAAAACCATATTAAAACAGTTTGGAATTTTCCACTTTTGGTTGGTTTACACTAAAATCAGTTTTCATTCGATTGTCTAAATTTTTTCTTCCCACAATAACAAACTGGTGTACAAAAAAAGTTTCGTTCTGAAGGTTAAGTTCAGTTTGAATTATGAATCTATATATACAAAATAATATCATACAAAATAAGTTCAGTTTAAAAAAATATATATATATATAGATATATACAAAATAATATCATACAATTATGAATCTCCAAAACCCCAATTTATATATCTTTATACCCTAAACCCCAAATCATATCATTTTTACTCTAATTAAAGATTAGGACTTTTCTATATATTTTGTAAATATTAATTTTTGATTATGTATTTATACTATTAATTCAGAAAAAATTATTAAAAAAACTATATTTCACAGTGTTATATTATGTGTCATTACAAGTGAATGTAAGTTTAAAATTTCATTAAGGTTAATAGGGTCAAATCAATATGTAACTAATTAATTCATAATATATATCTGTTTCAAACTAAGACTATTAACATATCTCAAATTAAAACTTCCAAAAATGTATTTTTCATACAAAATTGGGAGAAAAAAACAAAAACTAGTTAAAAATATTGTCTGGGCTCATACAATATTAAAACTAGGTATTATATATATGCAAAAAAAAACTGTTAGAACATCTTAAACTCCTAAATTAATAAATATTAGGATTTAACATGTGTTTGCGTGGGGTGACTTTTTGGTTTTTATTCTATAAAAAAATTATATATATAATTTGATTTTCGTTTTTTATTGTTCTGAA
>VHIU01000013.1:0-80765 GCA_010577795.1 Isatis tinctoria
CTGAGACATCTCGAGAACGTCGTATCAAACCGGCTCTGATGCGAACTCAGTTCCCCGCGACACCAAAAACAAGCATTAAACCCGGGAGGTATTCGCAATATAAGAACCCCGGTCAGGAAGTTCAGAGTGCCCAGAAAAGCATCTCCAACGCAGCATATAAAGCACAAGTCCAAAGAATAAGTCAAACATAACCGAAAGGGTGAAAAGACGGTCCATGGAAGGAAAGTCAAATAACCGAGTAGGGATAAGAACGAATCGAAGGATCCAGCGAAGACAAGCAAGGATTCAGCAACCTCAACCAAAATCCAGACAATATCCGAAACGATATGCTGGTTTCACAACGCAAGTCCGGAACCGAAGAACAAAGTCAAGAACGGTCTAATAATCCCGACGAAAACTAAAATCCGAATAGCATCTAAAATGATACACCTGTTTCAAAGCTCAAGCCAAAGCAATCAAAGTCGAAACCGAAGATAACTGAAAGATGAAATGATATCCATAAAAGGAAAAATAAAACAATCAAGTAAGTTCAGCAAAAGAAGCAAATACATCGAGGGTCCGAGCGACCCGAATACAGAAAACAGAAAAACACAAGTACAACAAGCGAAAGCCTAATCATACTCGACAAGAGGAGTAGCGCCGGCTTCATCCATGTCTTGGACGTCTGCACCCGGAGAGTGATATTGAGGAAACAGGGGAGTAGGCCAAAAAACCGTCGAACTCGGAGATAGCCCGGTCAAAAAAGCCTACCCAACCTTTTCCTTTGAGCTCTGCCAATGTGGACTCCAACTTGGCCTCCTCTTCTTCAACCTTGTTCTTCCCGGATTTGATGTCCCTGACCATCACCAGGTTCGAGCCGACCTCGGTCAGAGCAGCCTCGGAAAACTTGGCCTGACGCAGCGGAGCTAAGGCAGCCTTCGCACTCTCAATGCGAAGACGGAACTACTCTGCCGCCTCCCATTGGCAGCATTTCACCGCCTTGTCCATCTCGTGCCTAGCCTCCTTGAGCTCGTCCTTAAGAGCCTGCACCTCCGCGGCAGTAGCGGACTCGAGCATCTGGGCCTTCCTCTCCGTTCTCTTGAGCCTGACCTCCAAGTTTCTAATTTTCTTATCCTTCTTACGGGACTCTTTCGTCGTGGCCTCCAAAGCGACCTGGGTCGCATGTGCCCGAGTGGCGATCTGGACAAAATAAACATTTGATAAGCAAAAGAGCAAGTCTATATCATAAACAATTCAAAGGAACAAGGATATACCATCACGAGACCGGAAGATAGATCCCCATACGCTAGCGAGGGATCAAACGGCCGGGCAGTGGCCGCGGCGGACTCGCCAAGATAATCCACAAGCTTGGCAGACTCTATCGAATCTCCCTCGGCCGCCTTTCTGGCATCAAACATAAGGCCGGGCTCGGAAGCTCTGGCCTCTCGAAAAGCTTTCTTCTTTTTCGGGCGACCCGAGTCCTCAGCGATTCCTTTGCCCTTGTCATGGACGGTGACATAATCAGATTCCTGGGGAGCAGCAACTTGTTCCTCAGGAACATCCCCATCCCGGGGATCAATCTCGGGCGCCGCCGGATCAGAGGGCCCAGCCGCCAACTCAAACCCGGCCACCGGCTCGGACGGACCGGCCTCTCCGAACGTCTGGTTATGGTACATCCAAACGCCCTCTAATCCGGGATAAGTCGCCATCGGATCAACGAAGTCCGGACCTTTCGGGGGAGCGCGCCCTTCAAGAATATCTTTCACCTCTTGAAAACGACCCCAAAGTGTAGGATCCTTCCAATCGATTTTCGTCTTGGCAATGTCGTCAAAAATATTTAAAAGATCAGACACCGAGGGAGGAGGAAGAGAAACTGAAAGAGAATATCAAATTATGAGGAGTACTCAACCAATTTATAGAAAAAGAGCTTCACAAAAAGACAAAATTCTTACGTGGCTCTTTCCAAGTGCTCCGGACTCGACCGCTGTAGTCGGAACTGATCGAGAAAGAGCTACGCTTCACATAGAAAAATTGATCCCGCGAAGCTTTGCAGTGATCTTGAAGCCCTGTGTAAAACGCCTTCCGGCGTCGCCTAATAGAAACTTGGCAAAAGAGGTCCGGAGCACAAGTCTTCTTTAAGGAGAAGAAATTCCGAACGTGGTCCACCTCCAACTTAATCCCCAACTCGCGAATCGAACGACCAGACTCATTAATATCCTCATTGAGGAGAGAGTTGCGAGATCGCCACCTTATGAAGCTCAAAAAATTCGAAGATAACTCCCGGAATCGGGAACCAAAGGTCGTAAAATAACGATTCATATACCGCGAAGTATCCCTTCGGGGCCTTGTCCATTCGATCGGTGTCCTTCGGAAGACGAAACTTGATCCCATCCGGAACGCGAAAATCAGCCCAATGCTCATTCAGCGCCTCCTGCGTGCTCAGGGTTACCCCGAGCTCAAACTCGCTGGCCGCTCTCCTATACCCCGCGGTCTGCGTAGGCTGAGAAATATGATAAGCGGAGATGTCTTCACCCCAATAAGCGTTATACGCTCCCGAGGAGTTGTACTCGAGCCTTACCTCCATCTCTTCCGGCTGGACGACATCGGGCACTTCGGCCTCTTGGTCAGACCAGCCTTCTCTTTCGGACATGGCATGATTATCGCCAACATCGGGGAAAGCATTATGATATCTGAAGGGTACCTGAGCCCTGGACGCCCATGGACGCCAACCGCCAGTCTCCTCTTCACACTGCGGAGTCCAGGCACCGCGAACAACGCTACCTAGTTGCCTTTCCGTTCCATCAATCCCGATAAACTCTCAGCTCGAAACTCATTGCTTAGGACTACGAAAGCAAAGAGCTTGGGGGATAACTGTTGGGGTTAAAATCCCCTCCTCGGAGATTGATAGAACGAGAACTCAAGATCAAGATCAAACGGCTGGACTTGTCCTGAACCAAGTTCCAGCCGCCCAGCATCTTTGCATCAAGACATGGCGGCTGAACTTATCCCGAGCATCATCCTTCAGCCGCCCACCATCCTCTCATCAGTGCACGGCGGCTGAACTTGTCCCAAGCATCACGCTTCAGCCGCCCGTCATCTTCTCAATCAACGCACGGGGGCTGAACTTGTCCCGAGCATCACGCTTCAGCCGCCCGTAATCTTCTTAATCAGTGCACGGCGGGTGAACTTGTCCCGAGCATCACGCCTCAGCCGCCCACCATCCTCTCATCAGTGCACGGCGGCTGAACTTGTCCCGAGCATCATGCTTCAGCCGCCCACCAGCCTCTCATCTGTGCACGGCGGCTGAACTTATCCCGAGCATCATGGCTCAGCCACCCATCATCGTTCAATCAAGACATGCCGGCTGAACTCATCCCGAGCATGCTTCAGCCGCCCATCATCCTTCAATCAAGACATGGCGGCTGAACTCATCCCCAGCATGCTTCAACCGCCCGTCATCCCTCCTTCAAGCCTAAACCTAGGCTCGGACCAATCCAAGACAAAGCATCCGCACGTTCTAATCCCAGACGCCCACGGACTGATCCCAGCCGCCCATACACGTTGGCCAGCCGCCCATGCACGTTGGTCAGCCGCCCATGGATCATGGCCAGCCGCCCATGCACGCAAGGAAGAGATCGGGCGGCTGAACGTCAACCCGAGGCGGCGGCTGAAGCTTCGAGGAAACGGGTGGCTCAGTTTCAAAAGTCGTAAAACGTTCGGAACACTATTCACACGGGAAAAACCGTTAATACACTGTTCCCGAAACACTCTTCATCCCGAGAAAAGGTAACCGAAAAATCAATTTAAGCTTCATGGGTTACTGTTCATCGGGCACCATTCATCAAAAATCGGGCCGGGCCAGGATCAGATTATGTGACGGATTGCTGAAGGTTTCGGTCCTGGAATCGGGCCCCGAAGACTAACTCGGCGGCTGGAAGGAAGGAACAAAGTCCCACATCGCCCAGAAGGAGTTTTAGCCTCCTAGGTCTCCTAGTATAAATATAAACGTTTGTACTAAGTTCAAATCATCCCAATTCGAGTATAAGAGTCACTCGCAATATAAGACATTAAGCTTTTGCAATTTATTCTTGTACTTCCGAAAAATATCAATAAAATATCTCTTTTACATTTTCGGTCATAGAGTTCTTCTAAAGTAGAATTTTCGAGCCCCCATAAAATATAAGTTTTGACAGTGTGAGTTTCGGCTCTCACAAACTTGTCCCGGACTAAGTCCAGCCGCCCATCATCCTCTCATCAATGCACGGCGGCTGGACTTGTCCCGGACTAAGCCCAGCCGCCCGTCATCCTTCCTTCGAGCATGATTACTGGCTCGGATCGATCCAAGGCAAGACGTCTGCACGTTCTGATCTCAAGCGCCCATGAGTATTGGCCAGCCGCCCACGAGTATTGTCCAGCCGCCCATGAGCAGCATCCAAACGCCCATGGACCAGCCGCCCATGCACACAAGCCAGAGAACGGGCGGCTAGCCATCAACACGAGAACGGGCGGCTGGGTTTCAGAAGTCGTTGAAATGCTCGGAACACTATTCATGCAGGAAAAACCGTTAACATACTGTTCACAAAACACTATTCATCTCGGGAAAAAGTTAACCGAAAAATTAATTTAAGCTTAATTGAGATACGGTTTACTATTCACAGATTACTATTTACGGTTCATCGGGTACTATTCATACTGTTCATCGGGTACTATTCATCAAAAATCGTGCCGGACCAGGATCCGACAATGCGACGGATTGCTGAAGATTTCGGGCCGGGAATCGGGCCCAAAGGACTAGGTCGGCGGTTGGAAGGAAGGAACTTTGTCCCACATCCCCAGAAAGGGTTTGGGCTCCTATGTCTCCTAGTATAAATATAGACGCTTGTACTAGGTTGAGACCATCCCAAATCCGAGTATTAAGAGCTTTAGCATTATAGGACTTTTCAAGCTTTTGCTAATATTCTTGTATTCTGAAAAATATCAATAAAAATAGAATTTTCGAGCCCTCATAAAATATATGTTTTGACTTTGAGAGTTTCGGTTCTCACAGTTTGGCGCCGTCTGTGGGACGAGAAATATTCTTCACTCTAAGAACGAGAGGATATGGAAAGAACACGATGACCAGAAGAACCGACGACATCATCAACCAGCCGGCCGGAGCAGCCGCCACGGGAGCGGCCAGAACAGGAACACCCGCCGTCGGTACATATGCTGCCGGAACAAGGGCGACTGCCGCCGGGACATCCGCGGCCGGAGCGATCGGAATCGGAATAGCCGGGACCTCCGCCAATGCACTAACCAGATTCAGAATGCAGACCGGAGATCCAGCCATAACGGAAGCAACCAACATCGCTCCCTCTGGCCTAGCCCAGGATATCACGGCGATCGCCGAGCTAAGGAACATGATAGCCGAACTCGTGGAGCGGCAAAACAGGCAAGAAAGAGCGGCCGCACAGGAGATAGAAGCCTCCCAAGAGCCAGCACGTGGCCCCCGGACTTTCGGAGCAAGACGCCTCAATTTCACCCTGCGAGCAGATACCTCGGGCGGGCAGAATCCCAACGAGCAGACTCCCGTTAGCGCGATGAGAGAACCGTCGGCACCACCCCATTTGCACCGAAAAAGCTCCACTAGGCGGAACGCCGAACTGCCAACCTCTACGGTGACCAACAGCGAAACCGGAAAGGACGCCGCAAACAGAGCCGGCCAAGAGGAAAGCGAGACTGACGACGAGGATAGAGAGCTAAACGCGGACAAGGAAGAGCTTCGCTGGATAAGGGAGCAAGAAAAGGCGGAACGAGCAACCCGAGCAAACCGATCCACAAGCTAGAGGAGCGAGTTGGATGAACTCCGCACGCGACTAGAGTTCACAGCAAGCCAAGTGATAGAAGTAAGATCACAGGTTCACGAAGCAACCAGCGCAGCTCCCGAAATCGATCGAGTCTTGGAGGAGACCCAGAGAATCCCTTTCACCTCGAAGATCACAAACGTCAGAGTTCCACACACCGGCAAGATCCGAATCCCTTTCTATGATGGAACAACAGACCCAAAGGCCCACATGACAGCCTTCAACATCGCGATGAGCCGGACCATGTTCAGACCCGAAGAAAACGGTTTCTGCTTCCTGTTCGTCGAACACCTAAAGGGGGCTGCCCTGTCTTGGTTCTCGCGGTTGGAGAGAAATTCAATCGAAGACTTCGACCAGTTATCGTCGGCCTTCTTAAAACACTACTCGCTATTCATAAGCCAATCAACATCCGACGCAGATCTCTACTCGCTGTCACATGGACCGGAAGAAAGCCTTCGGGAATTCATCGAAAGGTTCAAGGTGATTGTGTCCAGAATCGACGGCCTAAGCGACGGTGCCACAATAAACGCCCTGAAGAAATCCTTACTAAAGCCTTCTAGATTCCAAAAGGAAATCACTGTAAACCCGCCGGTAACTATCCAAGACGCTCTCCACCGCGCTTCTAACTTCGTAATCTACAAGGAAGACATGAGGGCCCCGGCCGGAAAGCACCAATCAACAAAGTTGGTCGCCAAAGGCGCGGTGCAGCCTTCAAACATTCCAAACGAGAGGAAGAGTAGGCGAAGCGGAAGAGACTAGGAACCCAACGAGGGTGGAGCGCACAACTATTAGATAAACACGGAGAGACCATCTGATGGGCGCAACAAAGGACCATGGAATACGTGGACCTGCCTGGGATACGACGAAAACGCCTTCTGAACCTTCCATAAAGCCAAAGGCCACTCGACCGAAAACTGTAGGACAATCGGAAGAAGGCTCGCGGCGAAAATATTGGCCGGAGAACTCGGAAACGGGAAAACATTAGAGAGTCTCGGAGCGACCGAAGAAGATGCGGGCGCCCCAGGCGGACGACCCAATCAGGAACGTCCCGAGAGGCCCGCCGAGGAAACGCCCAAGCGGGGAAGGAGACCAAACGGAGACGACTCCGCCATGAACCGTAGAAGAATTCACATGAATCGGAGGATCCCAGTACTGTCGAGACACGGTGGCTTCCATAAAGGCGTTCTTGAGAAAAAGAGACAAAGAATTAAACCCGCAAGACCCAATCACCGAGAACGATGACCGGATTGCCTTCCATGAAAAAGACGCCGAAGGTCTCGACCAACCTCATGACGATCCACTAGTGGTGGAGCTGGATATCAACGACTACGACGTCTCCCGGGTTTTGATCGACACCGGAAGTTCGGTAGATGTCATCTTTCGGGAGACACTTCAACGGATGAATGTGGATCAGTCAATGGTAAAACCCAACACAAGGTCACTCACCGGGTTCTCTGGCGAAGTCACAATGACGGACGGGAAAATCAAGCTCCGGTTCACGCCGGTGAAATCACGAAGGTGAAATCACGAAGATCGTTAATTTCGCGGTGGCAAACCATCCCGCGATTTATAACGTAATAATGGGAACCCCGTGTATCAAGTCGATGCGAGCGATCCCGTCAACTTATCATCTCTGCCTGAAGTTCCCAACACCAAGCGGAATCAAGACTATCTGGGGAAATCAGAAGGAGGCTCGGATCTGTTTTCTGGTGGGACACAAGCTCCAGCATCCGACGGTCCCGCAGAGAGATAACCGAAAAAGAAAGAAGGAAGACGGAATCCCCGAGTCAGGAAAAAAGGCAAGCAGAACCGACCAGTTTGAGAAAACGGAGGCCCTGCCCGCAGAAGCCAAAACCAACTGAGAAGAAACTAAAGCCATCGAAGAAAAGACCTCAGAAACCGTTGAAGCTGTAACGGGCGGTTCCGTGGCACAGACTTAGCCGTCTTCAAGACACTAAAAAAAAAAAAAAGGACTACGGGTGACTTGATCCCTTCTCACGAAGAGTACGTTGGCAGATCGCATAAAAAATGAGTTCAGTTGTCCCCCTTTATAAAAAAGGGGGGGGGGTAGGTCTGTATATACATATACTCCCAAATTTTCGCGACAAAATCGAGAGGATGAACATTGGGACTTAGCATCTCATAACACATCTGAAACTCGAACAATTTCCCGAAAGTATTGATCGAGATGAACATTGAGAGTTAGCATCTCATAACACATCCAGAACTCGAACAATTCCCAGAGAATGCCAGTCTAGAAACAAACACGGATAAACATCAGGACTTAGCATCCCGCAACTCATCCGGGACTACCCATCGACTGAAATACTGAAATACTCGAGTCTTCTCAAACAAACACGTCTGTTGCTGGCCACAACAAGACTCTCACTTCTCAACCATGGTTCTTTCAACATCCCGCAGCGGATAAGAATAGCGCGCTATACAATTTCCGGACTAAACATCCGAAGGCGTAACCTGATCGGAATGCGGGAACGTCAAGCCGAGTTCTGTTTAGTTTATCTTCACGGCGTGCTTCGCATATGCAAATAGTGCGAAGTGTAAACCACAAAATCAACTCGCCAAACCCAGTAAAGCGCCTGACTTGGAAAGCTGGTCTAAGACATCTCACGAACGCAGTATCAATCCGGCTCTGATAAGAGATCTTAATCGCGTTCCGTCGAAAGAGGGAGTCAAGCGAACTCAGCTCCCCGCGACACAAAAAACAAGCATCAAACCCAGGAGGTATTTGCAATACAAGAATCCTGGTCAGAAAGCTCGGAGTGCCCAGAGAAGCATCTCCAACGCAACATACGAAGTTCAAGTCCAAAGCAAAGCAAAAAGTCCGAAGTAACCAAAGACAAAGGACAAAAGGAAAAACGGATCAAGGGTCAAGCAAAGTCGAGAATGGATCATGTAATCCCAACGAAAACCAAAACCCAGATAGTATCTGAAGCGATACACTGGTTTTCAAGCTCAAGTCAAAGTAATCAAAGCTCAAGTCAAGTATAACTGAAATGATTAAAAGACAATCCATGGAAGGAAAGTCGAATAGTCAAGTAAGTTCAACAAACAGAAGCAAATACATCAAGGGCTCCAGCGACCCGAAAGCAAGAAAGGCCTAATCGCACTCGACAACGGGAGTAGCGCCGGCAGTATCTATGTCCTGGACCTCCACATCACCGCCCGGAGACTGATACGGTGAAACAGGGGAGTAGGCCAAAAAACCATCAAACTCGGAAACGGCCAGGTCAAAGGAGCCTACCCAACCTCTTCCTCTGAGCTCCGCCAATGAAGACTCTAACTTGGCCTCCTCGTCCTCGACGTTGGACTTCTCGGAGTTGATGTCACAGACCATCGTCAGGTTCGAGCCAACCTCGGTCAGAGCGGCGCAAGGGCAGCCTTCGCACTCTCAATGCGAAGATGGTACTTCTCCGCTGCTCCCCATCGGCAGCACTTCACTGCCTTCTTTATCTCATGCTTAGCCTCCGCAAGCTTGTCCTTAAGGGCCTGCATCTCCGCATTAGCGGCCTCAAGCTTCTGGGCCTTCTTCTCCGCTCTCTTGAGCCTAACCTCCAAGTTCCTAATCTTTTAATCCTTCTTCCGGGACAATTTCGCAGTGGCCTCGAGTTCAAGCCGGGTCGCGTGTGCCCGGGTGCACCTGAACCAAGACAAGCGAATATTGTAAGCAATCGATAGAAGGACAAATCCGTATCAAAAGCAATGCAAGGAAACAAGGAGATATCATGATAAGGCCGGAAGACAAATCCCCATATGCTGCTGAGGGATCAAACTGCCGAGCAGTGGCCGAGGCAGACTCGCCGATGTAATCCACAAGCCTCGTGGATTCGACCAAGTCTCCTCCTACCGCCTTGCGAGCATCAAACATCAGGCCGGGCTCGGAAGCCTTGGCTTTTAGAGAAGCCTTGGTCTTCTTCGGGCGATCCGAGCCACTGGCAACGCCTTTGCCCTTATCAGCCGCAGCAGCATGATCAGAGTCTTGAGGAACAGTGACTTGTTCCTCAGGAGCATCCCCATTCCTGGAATCTTTCCCAGACTCCGCTGGAAAAGAATGCTCGGCCGCCGACACAAACCCAGCCGCAGGCTCGGACGGACCAGCCTCGCCGTACTTCTGTTGACGGTACATCCAAACGCCCTCCATTCTGGGATAAGTCGCCATCGGGTCAACAAAGTCTGGACCTTTCGGAGGAGCGCACCCTTCAACAATATCCTTCGCGTCAAGGAAATGGCTCCAAAGCTCGGGGCTCGCCCAATCAATTTTCTTCTTAGCAACTTCCTGAAAAATCTCGCTAATGCCAGGCACCCAAGGAGTGTATGGGATACGACCTGAGAGAGAAATATATGAAGTTGTGAGAAGTAAAATTATGAGGGATGAAGAGAAGTACTCAACCTATTTATAGAAGAACTTCACAAAAAGAAAAGAAAAAAGAAAAAGAGACGAAATACTTACGGGGTTCATTCCAATCGGTCCTGATTGGGCCGCCGTAATCAGAACCGACTGAAAACGAGCTACGTTTCGCATGGAAGAACTGATCTCGTGAAGCCTTGCAATCCTGCCGAATGCCAGTATAGAACAACTTCGACATTTTTTGGATAGTAAGCTGACAAAAGAGATCCGGAGTGTTGGTCTTCTTCAAGGAGAAAAAATGTCGTATATGGGCGACCTCCAATTTGATTCCACACTCGGCGAACCGAACTATCAAGCTCATCAAAGTCCTCATCGAGGAAGGAACGAGCTGCGAAATCGCAACCTCATGAAGCTCTATAAACTCAAAGATAATTCCCGGAATCGGGAACCAAAGGAAAGCTTTGTAAAATAACGACTCATACACCACAAAGTATCCCTTCGGGCCCTTATCCATCCAATCTCTGTCCTTCGAAAGGCGAAACTTAATCTTATCCGGAACACGGAAATAGGCCCGGAGCTCGTTCAGCGTCTCTCGCTCGCTCCGAGTAGCCCCGGGCTCGCACCCACTGGCCACTTTCCTAAATCCTGTGGCCGGTTCAGGCTTTGTAAGCCGCCAGGCAAAGATGTCTTCACCCCAGTAAGTGTTGCACGCTCCCGGGGAGTTGTACTAAATCTTTACTTCCACATCTTCCGGGTGGACAGCGTCAGGCACCTCGGCCTCTTGGTCAGACCAGGCTTCTCCTTCGGACATGGCAGGGTTATCGCAAACTTCGGGCAAAGCATTATGATATCCGAAGGATACCTGAGTCCCTGGCCGACGCCCATGGACGCCAAACGCCAGTCTCCTCTTCACACTGCGGAGGAGTCCAGACGCCCCGAACGCCGCTAACCTGCGGTGATGCGCCACTAACGCTACCTCGAGGAGAGTCAGGCGCCTTCCATATAGGCTCCTCCAGGACTAGGCGCCCATTTTGTAGTAGCTACCGCGCCAGCCGCCCTTTGTGGCGTACCCTCCAAATCAGGCGCCCTTTGCTGAACCTCCTCGTGGCCAGACGCCCCTTGAGGGGTATCAGCAAAGCCAGACGCTGTTTGTTGAGCATTGTCAAAGCCAGGCGCCCATTGAGGCACGCCTTCGAGGCCAGGCGCCACTTGCGGAATGGTGCCTTTGCCAGCCGCGAATAGGTTGTCCACGAGTCCTGCATCTAGTTCTGGATAGTAATCGAACTCGATAGGACAGTTTAACATCGCATCCGTGGTTGGTCAGCCATATCGAACAAAGAAGAACAATACTTGAAAATTTTTCAAAGAGAGCTTGAAGAAAGAAGTGAAGTGTGAAGAATGAAGAAGAAGCCACCCCATAATATAGCAAAGACGGCACGATCTCCCATGTAGACACGATGGGACAGCATTCATCTCTGACAAGACATTAAAAGCAGAACGGACGAACGGACGAACGGAAAAACTAGTTGCCTTCCTGTTCCATCAATCCCGATAAACTCTCAGCTTGAAACTCATTGCTTCGGACTACGAAAGCAAAGAGCTGGGGGGCTAACTGTTGGGGTCAAAATCCCCTCATCGGAGATTGATAAAACGAGAACTAAAGATCAAGATCAAACGGATCACGTCCTGAGAATAAGGGCCATCCGCCCGTGCTCTAGGCATGGGCCAGCCGCCCTTATCTTTTGCTCAAGACACGGCGGCTGAACTTGTCCCAGACTAAGTCCAGCCGCCCATCATCCTCTCATTAAGACACAGCGGCTGGACATGTCCCGGACTAAGTCCAGCCGCCCATCATCCTCTCATCAAGACACGGCGGCTGAACTTGTCCAGGACTAAGTCCAGCCGCCCATCATCCTCTCATCAATGCACGGCGGCTGAACTTGTCACGGACTAAGCCCAGCCGCCCGTCATCCTTCCTTCGAGCATGATTACCGGCTCGGATAGATCCAAGGCAAGACGTTTGCACGTTCTGATCCCAAGCGCCCATGAGTATTGGCCAGCTGCCCACGAGTATTGTCCAACCGCCCATGAGCATCATCCAGACGCCCATGGACCAGCCGCCCATGCACACAAGCCAAAGAACGGGCGGCTGGCAATCAACACGAGAATGGGCGGCTGGAGGTTTGAAGAAAAAAATGAGCGGCTCGGTTTCAGAAGTCGTTGAAATGCTCGGAACACTATTCACGCGGGAAAACCGTTAAAATACTGTTCACGAAAAACTATTCATCGCAGGAAAAAGTTAACCGAAAAATCAATTTAAGCTTAATCGAGATCCGGTTTACTATTCACGGATTACTATTCACGGTTTACTGTTCATCGGGTACTATTCATCAAAAATCGGGCCGGACCAGGATCAGACCATGCAACGGATTGCTGATGATTCCGGGCCGGGAATCAGGCCAAAAGGACTAGGTCGGTGGCCGGAAAGGAGGAACTTTGTCCCACATCGCCCAGAAAGAGTTTTAGCCTCCTAGGTCTCTTAGTATAAATATAGACGCTTGTACTAGGCTGAGACCATCCCAAATCCGAGTATTAAGAGCTTTAGCATTATAAGACATTTCAAGCTTTTGCTAATATTCTTGTATTCCGAAAAATATCAATAAAAATATTTTTTTGCATTTTCGGTCCTTAAGTTCTTTTAAAATAGAATTTTCGAGCTCCTATAAAATATAAGTTTTGACAGTGAGAGTTTTGGCTCTCACAAGGTTCTATTCTCATTCCATAAAATGAGTTTTTTCTATACATTTTTTTCTACACTTTAGAAACATTAATCGAAGATATCTATATTTTTCGAAAGATGGAAAAAATGAAATGACTGCTGCATTTTTAAGACATAAATATTTGCACTTGACACATAGTGGTTTTAATTGGTTAGAAAACTAATTTGCTGAGCACATTTTAAACATTGCTTTCACCCGAGATGATTCGTGGTCAACTGTTATCATCTAAAAGCTAAATAAAAATAAAAACAGAGAAGGGATCCTTAAAAGTAGTAGCATCCTCTTTACTCTTTCTGTCACTCAACACCGCCATCTACTCAACCCTCTGCTTCTTCTCCATTTTCATGGCATGAAACAACACAAATGTCATATATTAAATTAAACTTGAGCATGACAATCTGAAAACTAAAGTGACGGCCTCTTAGAAGAATCCCATGCATAAAAAAACTGCTTATTGTTTAAAAAAAAAACTGCTTATTGACAATGACCTAGAGTACCTCTACTGGGAGTATCTAAGTAGAAGTTCTGATCATTAAAATAAAGAGAATGTGAGAAGTGGTTCAAAGATCACGTACTTTGAGAAACTATCAGAATTCCTCTTGGACACATGTCAAATTTAAGTTGGTTCATTTCGTTTTTAAACTTAACAATTAATTATTTAATTAAATTCTAATAACATAACAATATTTTTTTTAAAAAAATACTTTTTGGAGTTCTGATAGATGGAAGTGCTCTGATACCATCTAGTTTTGCTAATTATTTGTCTTACATAAAGCTTTTTTTTTTTGTTTCCTAACCTAGTTAAAAAGTATGCACATATTTGATAAGTATACATAACATTCTTTAATAAGCATGACTAACGAAGTAATATTTATGAACTACATCAAGCTTTCTTGTAATTAGGACACTCGTTGCTTATATTGGACAAAGCCAGATTTTACGTTTAAGGTAGACAACATTCTCCAGTTTCCTTGCATGCAAAACAATCAGTGTTATTGCTTTCTTTGAACGATTTAAAAATTTGAAAACCATTAAAAAAATAAAAAATATCAGTGTTATTGCTATACTTACAAAGTAACTAAACATTAAAATCCTCTACTTTTTTAACAAAATAAAAACAAATAAACACCTAATCAAACACAATAACGTGAATCCTTTAGAAACAAATTGATTTGGAGACAGCTAAATATAAATCGATACATTATGCATAAAAGTCAATAAAAAAAAGAAGAACAAATAGTGCAATTGTATGTGTTGTTACCCAAGCCGAATGTATGCAAGCCACTTTTTTTTTTTTTTCCTTTTGATAAGAATGTATGCAAGGCTCTTAGTTAGTAAAACGACTGAATCAACAAAATAGACAGCAACAAACATTGAATTTTATAATTTTATACTAACCTTGTTTGTGGTAGTGAAGTATGGAACGTTTGCTATATATTGCTCAACTTATATTGAAAATCTGTAACTGCAAAACCAAGAATCACCTATAATTATATAAAATCTGGTACAAAATAATTTAATTTAGAGAGAGCATTGAACAGATTTAGGGTTTACCTTGGTGACAATGATATATAGTAGGTGATGATTTGAGATCGACAGAATGTGAAATAATCATATGTGAGAAAACGATGGATTAAAAAAAGTTTTCTTTTGGGAAAAAAACTCAACTACCCTAGAAGTTAGGTGTTATTACTAGAACCAAACAGAAATTTACTTTATTACTGACATTATTTTAATACCCAGCGTATCCTTCTTTCACGTTGTAACAAAAAACGTAATTACAAGAATTACAATGCCACCTGAGCAAAAAACCGACGCCACGTAGGAAATCGCTGATGTGTCTTAATGAACTCAGTCATAATGCGCCACAGCTGAGTTATGCTTACGTTTGGGTTGAGTAATGGTTGTGTTATGGCTGAGTTTACCAACACGGCTGACTTACAAACATAAACCAGCCGTTAGTCACGACTGACTTATGAGAGATGGGCTGACTAATGAGATATGGATTGACTTTCGAACATAAATCAGCCGTTTGTGACGGCTGATTTATAGACAACGACTGACTTACAAACATAAATCAGCTTTAACATTCGGCTGGTTTATGCCACGCCGGGTTGATTTATTGAAAATTTGGCTGAGTTGTAGTTAAGAGACGGCTTGGTTATGTTCTCCGGGGGGCTGGCTTATGGGAGGTAGTTACAACAATAATACATATGTCAGCCGTAGTCAGTCTGAGTTTAGTGTTAATCCAGGCCGGTTACGACTGACTTATTAGTGAAAGATTAATTAATAGAATAGCATTAATTTGACGGCAGATTTATTTGACGATACGGTTGACTTAAAATTTCTAGCCTATTGACGGCTGATTGAATAACGAAAGATTAATTACTGAAATACTATGCACATTTTGGTGGACTTACATTCTACTTGATAGCTGATGTATATAGGTTGAGTTATGTGTTCGTTTGGTGGCTGACTATGTATATATTCCATGTCATGAGATCCAATTTGCAATGTAAACAAATTTGATTTGCCATGTCATGAATAAAGTCGAATTATAGTTCTTCATCTACGTCCTTCTACTTATTCTTCTTCCTCATCTAGGGTTAAATATTTTCATTAATTCATCAGAGATAGTATGGATCTGGTAATTGTTGTTTTGGGTAACTGGGTTAAGAAAAACAGATGTGTGTTCATTGCCGACAGTAGAGGAAGTAGAGTGGTTCATGCAGATGAGAGTATAACACTAGACCAACTTGCGAAGACAGTACTCGATGATTACGGATTGAAGGAGTTGAGACATCAGATTCAGCTGAGCTACATGTTCTCCAATAAAGCTTTGAAAACAATTGCGCACGATACTCCACCAGTCTACGTCACCAATACACGACAGTTGCATCTTTTTTTAAGCCAAAGAAAAACTGAACAGTTACGTCTTTGTGTGGAGTTTACGGAGAGTGAAATTACTCGAACTGACAGAGCGAGAGAGAAGGAGAAAAGGTTTTTCAGCTGCAGCTCAGAAGTTCAATCTATATACGAAGATTTTGGTGGGAGTTATGATGGCTGCAATTTGGAGGAGAAACGTGACGACAAAGACAGTGATTGCTCTAGCAAAGTGGAAGGAGAAGAAGATGAAGTAGGCGAAGTAAATGGAATAGTCGAAGAAAATGAAGTAGGCGAAGAAGACGAAGAAGGTGATGAATTTGAAAGCCGATTTGATATGTTTGAAGACTCGGATGGTGAGTCATCTGAAGATGATAACTTCAGTTTATACAAGAAGTGTCAACTCAAGACGAAGATTCACCGACGCTACCTCCTAAGAAGAGACCTCATAACTTGTCGACGAGCGGTTCTCAAGAGAATCCGGATGTTCAAACGTTTCGATATGTTTTCACTAAATCTCTCAGTAGGGCAGCGATTCGAGAGTAAAGCCGATTTAGAGAGGCGACTGAAACTTATTTCGGTGAGTGATCGGTTTGACTTCGATGTAGACATATCTGATTCGGTTACACTCGTTGTTAAGTGTTGGGTTGATGGATGTCTCTGGAGAGTTCGTGCTACTACACTAGGGGATCCCCCAACATTTTATGTTTGTATTTACGATTCGGTGCATACATGTTCTGTAACAGATCGTTCTAGTTGATCTGGAAAAGCAACATCGACTATTTTAGGAGAGTTGTACAAGAACTTTCTCGGTGACATTTGTTCGTCAGTTCTACCTAAGAGCGTCGAAATATCTATCACTAAGCACTTTGGTGTGTGAAGGTACTTACTAGTACGTTTCGGCTGTGGCGGTTAGGGCGGCGGCTAGGGTTTCGTGAGCTCAGGGTTTTATAATAATCGTGCTGATAACGTGTTATGAAACTGAATGTTTCTGTGTTATTATTGAGAAACCAATGGTCTATATATATATATATATATAATATCGATTACATCAAGGAGAGAAAAGGAAATAGTCTTTTTACTATTCATACATTGAATAGGAAAGTTTCTACAAATCCTAATCCTATCTGGAAAAAGGAAATTCTATCTCTAATAGGACTTGATCTTCACGCCAAGGTTTGATCACGATTTAGGCCTTCTGGACTTAGACAAATGATGGGCCGGTTATGGTAATCCATTTCCAAATGGTTTATAACAAGCCATAACAGTTCATATCTCAGCCTTAATTGGTTTCATAGGTCAGCATGTAATGGTTTCATAAGTCACCATTAACGGTTTCATAAGCCAGCCGGTAATCTTTTTGTAAGAGCTTGATTGGTTTTGCCGCTTTGAGCCGCAAACGCAGCGTTTGCGGTTAGTAGCGGTTCATAGCGGTTGATACCAATCATACAAGACGCTTTAAACCATTTTCTACCACTTTTTAACGCTAAAAATCAGAAGCTCTGAAAAGCTCCTTCCAGCCAGCGTTTGCGGTTGCGGGCGTTTGCGGCTGGAAAAAAATGAAAATTTTTTTGTCAAAAAAAAATTAACATTAAACTGTAAATTAATAAAAAAAATCAAAACTAATATATCCATATATATATTTATCAGATATATCACGTTAATATATATATATATATAAATATATCATAAATTTATTTGTTTTTATTATCATTTATTGTCTTATTATTTGTGTTTGATTGAGTTATTTTTACATTTTTATTATAATCATATAATTTTTTATGTTTCTAATAATTTTAATTTTTTTTTTTATTTTAATAATATTTTGTTAATTTGCTTTTTCACCCAATAAACCAATTAAAATTATCCGCAAACACCAAAAAGCTCTAAATTAAATTTAAAAACTCTTAACTAATATATTCATATATATATTACCAGCTATATCACATTAGTATATATATATATCTATTAATATAAATAAATTTAGTTATTTTAATTATAATTTGTTGTTTTATTATTTATGTTGATTGAGTTATTTTTATATTTGTATTATAATAAATATTTTTATATTTTTAATAAATATAAAATTTTCTTATTTTAATAATTTCAATTTTATGATAGTAATAATGATAAAATTACTTATTTCAATATTTGTTTTAGTTAATTTGCTTTTGCATCCGCTGGTAACCAGTCAAAAATGATCCGCAACGCAAATTTTTTAAACCGCTATACCAGTCGTATAAATCGCTAAAAAATGCTATTAACCGCAACAACCCGCATCAGCAAACTCCCGCAGCCGCAACCGCAACCACCGCATTTAAACCAGTCAAGCCCTAAGTCTGCCTTAACATGTTTCATAAGTCAGCATTAACATTTATTTTTTGTTTGTAACTGTATTTATCATAGGGTCGTTTTACTGCTGCTAGGCTATTGACCGTACAAATGATTGACGATTACCACACTGAAGTTATAAATGGATCTTCTGTGGAGTGTTTGCATATTGTGTGTTTGTACGCAAAAACATGCACATGCTGGCGCTTCGAACACGAGAAATTACCAAGTGTGCATGCAATTGCAGCTGCCGAGAACAGGGGTGTTTCTCGTATATCCTTGTGCAGTCAGTAATATAACAACAATTATTTGGTTAATGCATACGCTGGGTCGATCATGCCGGAAGATGCAGATCTCCAAGTTCCAGATAACGTGGCTAACCAACCGTGCTTTCCCCCGCTTGTCCGCCAGCCACCAGGAAGGCCGATGAAAAGTATGGTGAAATCTGCTTTATAAGTTGCATGTGAGAACAGACGTCGTAAGAAAGAACACACATGTTCCCGTTGCAATCAGGGTTGACATAATGCAAAAACTTGTCCGATGTAGAAGTTTTCAATCTATTTTTGTATTACGGCTGAGTTATGTATTTTTTTTTACATTTTGGCTGACTTATTTACTTACGAGACGGCTGAATTATGTAATTTACCTTTTCGGTTTTTCGGTGTGGATGTTTGAGGTACAACTACGTTATATATTAACTATACGACCGAGTTATTGAATTACGATGCGGCTGCTTTATGGATTTTGTTTACGAGATGGCTTTAATTGTTACACTTGTCGAGATTGTAAACGTCTAGAGATTATAAACGTAAACACGCGGCTATTATCGAAACACGAAACGTCGCGAAGTAAAGGCTGATTCGTTTACTGCCATCATTGGTTTAGTGTCATCATTACTACGCGTATGGATACTGTAAACGTCTCGAGATTGTAATTTTCTCGAGATTAGACTCATTCACACACCTAATTTTGGAAAACGAAACGTCAACACATGGCTGAGTTATAGGATTCCGCTATGGTTAAGTTATGTAATTACTTACTTTACTGACACAGTTGAGTTGTGGAATTAATTATTTTACTAACATGACTGAGTTATGGTTTTACCTATTTTACTTATACGACTGAATAATGTATTACTTAGTTTACTGACACGGCTGAGTTATTGAATTACGATACGGTTAAGTCATTTAAAAAAAAAAATTGATACCAACATAAATAGGTGGAACCCTAAAAAATATCTATTCTTCCTAAAAAATATCTACTCTTCTTTTATCCTTACCCTTCTTCTATCAAAACAAAAACGATATGGCTGCATTGAGACTTCTTTCATTGCCGACTGATTTACAGGAATCTATCGTCGTGCGTGAGAGATCTATAAAAGATCACTTCTGTTTGAAGATGACTTGCAGAGCACTGAGAGAGCTTTCTGAATCTCCTTCCGTCTATGCATCAGTAGATCTCTTCGATCTGGAACTCAATAATAGCAATAAGGACACGGTTTTTATGGAAAAGTGCTACGACCAAGATAATCCAAGTGCTGTGTATAAAAAGGAAGAGGGGATGGCTAAAATTAGATTGGCCGCAGATCAAGGTTCTATGATCGCTCTGTATACTTATGCAATGTTGCGATATATAATATGGGATGATGTTACTCACTTGCGTAAGTTCACTAGAGAGTCTATTAGGCCGATCAGCTCTGATTTTGTAGATCGTGTAAGGCTATGTCGTCCTCATTGTTATGAATTGCTTTCGAAGCACTGGGAGATTGAATTTGATGCATCCTACATTTTATCCGTCTGTAAGTGTACTCCTTATGACGAAGGTGGGATTGGTTCGATGAAGAGGTGAAAGGTCCTGATATGTGTGATCAATGTTTTTGGTGGAGAGAACATGGGATATTCGCGAAGTTCTTTGGGTTCATAGAACATCCTAGCACAATAGATTGGTGACTGTTATGATTTTTATATTATTTTCCTTTTCTACTCTTCAAATGCCTTTTTGTTTGATTGTGACTTCGAGTTTTCAGTATGAATTTTTATTATGATATGGCAGAGTTATGTAAACGAGACGACTGAGTTAGTTAATTATATTATGGACTTCTTATGACACGGATGATTTATGTAACCGAGACGACTGAATTAGTTAATTGAAATACGGCTGACTTATATAATAAAATGGCTGAGTTATAAGATCATAACATAAGTCACAACTGAGTTATATAATACAATACGACCAAATTAACTAGCAAGACGACTGAGTTATAAAACATAACATAAGTTAAAAAAAAAATGGCGGAGTTATCTATACCGACATGGCTGAGTTATTGGATTTTGTTTACAATACAGCTTTAATTATTACATGTATCGAGATTGTAAACGTCTCGAGATTATACACATCCATACACCTATTATAGAAAGAAGAAACGTCGCTTTATGGCTGAGTTATATGATTTACCTTTTGGCTGAGTTACGATACGGGTGAGTTATGTATTTTAAATAGATCTCCTATAGATCTCCTAGGTTTATTTACCGCGTATTCTTATATTAAAAGCAAAAAACGGACATGGCCGCATCTTTCCTTCTATCCATGCCGTTAGATTTGCTTGGATCAATTGTATGTCGAAGATCTCTACAAAAGATCACTTCAGTGTGAAGAGGACTTGTAGAGCACTCAGAAATCTTTCGGAAGTACTATGTCTATGCATCAGTCTATCACTTTGATGTGAATCCCAACGCATGGGCTAACGACGCGGTTTTTATGAAAAAGTGCTACGACCAAGATAATCCATTGCTGTTTATGTGAAGGGTTGTCAAGATTATTTTCGGTTTGGCAAAAAGGATGAGGGGTTGGCTAAAGTTAGATTGGCCGCAGATCGAGGTTCTATGATCGCTCTGTACACTTATGTAATGTTGCGATATATACTATGGAATGATAGTACTCACCTGCGTCTGTTCACTAGAGAGTCTATTAGGTCGATCAGCTCTGATTTTGTCGATCGTCTAAGGCTATCTCCTTACTGTTGGCAACATTTGATGGAGGAGAAGATCGTCACTCCAGATGATGTGTACTGCATTATTTACACCTGTAAATGTACTTTGTATGATGAACGGTCCCATTGGTACCAAGACGATGCGAAGGGTCCTGACATTTGTTTTCGATGCTTCTGGATGAGAAAAGTAGGGATATTCTTTCAGTTCTTTGGTTTCATAGCTTTTCCTAGCAATAGACTATGGTGATTAATATGACTTTGACTTTGAGTTTTCATAATGGATTTTGTTATATTATGGCTGAGTTATGTGTCTGGTTTATTTACTACAGATGAGTTATTGAAGTACGAAATGGTAGATTTATGTAATTTACTTATTTAAGAATAAGGAATTAAACAAAAGAGTTACAACATATATTACGAGACGGCTGACTTATAAAATGATATGGCTGAGTTATGTTGGGGTCGAAATCCCCTCCTCGAAGATTGACGGAACGAGAAGTCAAGGTCGTGATCAAATGGAACTTATCCCGACATGGAACGGACACAGCTAAGGCAAACTGCCAGATCCGTCCAAGACATCAACCGGCGGCTGGGACAAGGCCAGCCGCCGGGTCTTTTAACACCAACGGCCGGCCGGCTGGATAAGCCAGCCGCTGGGTCTTCATTGATCCAGACCGGCGGCCGGATAAGGCCAGCCGCCGGATCGTCTTGGTCCATCACCGGCGTCCGGGACAAGTGCCAGCCGCCGGATCGTCACAACGTCCATGGCCGGCGGCCGGGACAAGTGCCAGCCGCCGGATCGTCACACGACCATGACCGGCGTCCGGGACACGTGCCAGCCGCCGGATCATCACGCGTCCATGACCGGCGGCCGGACAAGTGCCAGCCGCCGGATCCTTATACGTCCATGGCCGGCGGCTGGGATGAGTGCCAGCCGCCGGTCTTCATTGATCCACGACCGGCGGCCGGGATAAGGCCAGCCGCCGGATCGTCTTGGTCCATCACCGGCGTCCGGGACAAGTGCCAGCCGCCGGATCGTCACACGTCCATGGCCGGCGGCCGGGACAAGTGCCAGCCGCCGGATCGTCACACGACCATGATCGGCGTTCGGGACACGTGCCAGCCGCCGGATCATCACGTCCATGACCGGCGGCCGGGACAAGTGCCAGCCGCCGGATCCTTATGCGTCCATGGCCGGTGGCTGGGATGATTGCCAGCCGCCGGGTCTTCTCCATCCAAGGCCGGCGGCTGGGATAAGGCCAGCCGCCGGATCTTCATCACATACCAACCGGCGGCTGGGATAAGGCCGGCCGCCGGATCATCATCACATGCACACGATCGTTTCTCAAGACAAGACTCATTACCCGAACATCGTCCAGTCGACCGAGCCATCATGCCCGGACCGACCCGAGGATCATCCTTTGCATGTTCTGACTCCAAGACCTCCGTAAACATTCCCCGAAGGACAGTGACGAACGTCCCGCCGTCCGTGCCAGTCGCCGAGCACACGAGCTAGAGGAACGGCGGCTGGCCATCAACACCGAAACCGGCGGCTGGAAGTTCAAACAAAAAACGGGCGGTTCAAATCTCAGAAGTCGTAAAACGCTCGGAACACTATTCACGCGGGAAAACCGTTAAAAACACTATTCATCCCGAGACAAGGTTACCGAAAGACCGAATTGAGCTTAAACCGAGATTCGGATTACTATTCATTGGGTTACTATTCACGGATCACTATTCATCGGCGGGCCGGATTTGGTCAGAACGCGCGGACGGATCACGGAAGACTCTCGGGCCGGAAATCGGGCCCAAAAGCTTAAGTCGGCGGCTGGGAGCGAAGGACAAGGTCCCACATCGAAATCTGAAGTCTTAGCCTCCTAGGATTGCCAGTATATATATGTACGCTCATGTAAAGGTTAAATCCATCCCAGATCCGAGTATTAGGAGTTTTAGCAATTTAAGACTATTCAGCTTTTGCTAATTTCCCTTTGTACTTTCGGAAAATATCAATAAAATCTCTCTTTCATCTTTTTTGCATTTTCGGTCCTTTAGTTCTTTATAAATAGAATTTTCGAGCCCCCATTAAATATAATTTTGACAGTGTGAGTTTCGGCTCTCACAGTTTGGCGCCGTCTGTGGGGACGAGAAATATTCTTAACCCTTAGAACAAAAAGGATACGAGACGAAGACGATGACCGAAGAAACAATGGATTGGAGTTCGATGGATGGCAGCTGCGGCTAACGATGACTTTCCGAGAGAAAGAAGCCGCTGAAATAACCATCCGCATAACGATCTGCTCGTGATCGGTCTTTCAATCGGAGGATACGAGATACCAAGAGTCTTAGTGGACACTGGAGGAACGGTGAACGTCATATTCCTGGAAACCCTTCGGAGAATGAACATTGAGACACAGCATCTCATAACCCATCCGAAACCGTTGACTGGTTTCTCCGGAAAGACGACAATGACAATAGGGACGATCCAACTCCCCGTGAAAGCAAAAGGAGTGGAGAAAGACACGAAGTTCTCGGTGATCGATTGCCCACGAATCTGCGACGCGATTGTGGGAACACCGTGGCTGAACTCAATGAGAGCCATCCCGTCAACTTACCACCTGTGCCTAAAATTCCCGACTCCGACCGGAGTGGAAACGATTTGGGGACGGCAGAAAGATTCTCGAGCTTGTTTCCTGACGGAGCACAGATTGAGGAAGCCGGTGACCGATCTCGCCGTGAACCGAAGTCCGACAAAGGAAAGGAAGAGCGGCAGCTGGCGAAACTTGAGCAAAAGTTACAAATTGAAGAATCCGGGAAGCGGAGAAGGACCCCCTGTGAGCCAGTGATTTCGGTCAACATAGACGAAAAGAATCCAGAGCGGTGTACAGAAATCGAAGCAAATTTGGAGGAGCCGATCAAGACTGAGTTAATCACCTTGTTAAAGGAGAAACGCCGGGTCATTCGCATGGGCAGCAGAAGATATGCCCGGGATTGACATCGGCATCACAAGCCACGAACTCAACGTAGACCCGACATTCAAACCGGTGAAGCAGAAAAGACGGAAACTCGGACCAGAACGCGCCCAGGCGTAAACGATGAGTAGAAAGATTGCTCAAAGTCGGATCAATCACGGAAGTGAAATATCCCCCTGGTTAGCAAATCCGGTGGTAGTAAAGAAGAAGAATGGAAAATGGCGAGTTTGCGTCGATTTCACTGATCTGAATAAAGCGTGTCCAAAAGACAGCTTTCCCCTTCCGCACATCGATCGATTAGTCGAAGCGACGGCAGGGAACAAACTGCTATCTTTCATGGACGCTTTCTCCGGATACAACCAAATTATGATGAATCCCGACGATCGAGACAAGACTGCCTTCATCACAGATCGCGGAACATACTGTTATAAGGTGATGCCATTCGGGTTAAAGAATGCCGGCGCTACATACCAAAGGCTTGTCAACAAGATGTTCGCCGAACAACTCGGAAGAACGATGGAAGTCTACATCGACGATATGTTGGTCAAGTCATTGGAGGAGAAAGACCACGTCACACACTTGCGGGAATGCTTTGAACAACTCAACCGGCACAACATGAAACTAAACCCGGCGAAGTGCAGATTCGGAGTAGCATCCGGCGAATTCCTCGGATATCTGGTAACTCATCGAGGGATAGAAGCCAACCCGAAGCAAATCAACGCCCTGATAGAGATGGCTTCGCCAAAAACCAAGAGAGAAATCCAAAGGCTGACCGGACGGGTCGCGGCGCTGAATCGGTTCATCTCGAGGTCGACGGACAAATGTTTGCCCTTCTACGACACACTCAGGGGAAACAAAAAGTTTGAGTGGACAGAGAAGTGTGAACAGGCGTTCCAAGAACTAAAGAAATACCTAGCAAGCCCACCCGTACTTTCAAAGCCGGTCGAAGGAGAGAGCCCTTTTTCTGTATACGGCGGTATCATCAACGGCGGTAAGCGGGGTGCTGGTCAGAGAAGATCGCAACGAGCAAAAACGGTCTTCTATGTAAGCCAGACCTTGGCGGACGCAGAAACTCGATACCCGCTAATGGAGAAGGCGGCCTTGGCAGTGGTGATGTGCGCACGGTAATTACGGCCTTATTTCCAGTCGCACACGATCATTTTACTCACGGTTTTTCCTCTCAGAACGATCCTGCACAGTCCCAGTCAATCGGACGTCTGGCAAAATGGGCGGTAGAATTAAGCGAGTACGATATCGAGTACGAAGTAGAACATGCGCCAAATCACAGGTCCTTGCAGATTTTTTGATTGAGCTCCCGACCACAGGCGTTAGTGAGCCGACGTCAAACTCGACGTGGGTTCTCCACGCAGACGGGTCTTCGTCAAAGCAAGGTTCGGGAGTCGGGGTGCGGTTAACGTCACCAACTGGGGAAATCTTAGAACAGTCGTTCAGGTTGCTCTTCAACGCTTCCAACAACGAAGCGGAGTACGAAGCCTTGATCGCTGGACTGAAACTCGCCCTCGGACTCAAAATCCAAAATCTGCAAGCATTTTGCGATTCCCAGCTGGTGGCAAATCAATTCAGCGGAGACTATGAAGCAAAAGACGACCGGATGGAAGCATATCTCAAGATTGTCCGGGAGCTCGCAAAACAATTCAAAAAATTCGAACTCACAAGAATCCCGCGAGGAGAAAACGCCCCGGCCGATGCATTGGCGGCCCTAGCATCAACGTCTGCCCCGGGAGAAAGTCGAATCATTCCCGTCGAATTCATAGAACAACCAAGCATCGATCCACCACAAGTCATCAACCTTATACAACTCCCGGAAGGAGAAGACGAAGAAGAGCCTCCGGAAGAAGAGTTAGCAACTGGTCCAACGGAAGAATATGGCTGCGATCGCGGATGGATGGCTCCGATACGAACATACATCATGGACGGGGAGGTCCCGGCGGACAAATGGGCTGCACGAAAACTAAAGGCCCAAGCGGCCCGCTTCGTTCTCCTCGACGGCAACATCTACAAATGGAGGATCTCCGGACCATTAATGGTCTGCGTGGAAAAAGAAGAGGCAAGACGAATTATGGAAGAAGTCCATAGTGGGTCGTGCGGAAATCACTCCGGAGGAAGAGCTCTCGCAATCAAAATCAAGCGGCATGGACACTATTGGCCAACCATGATAAAAGATTGCGAGAAGTTCTCCCTCAAATGCGAGAAATGCCAGAGGCACGCGCCGGTGATCCATCAGCCCGCAGAACTGCTCTCGTCAATTTCTGCGCCGTACCCATTCATGAGGTGGTCGATGGATATCGTGGGGCCAATGCATAACTCAAAGCAGAAAAGGTTCCTACTTGTCCTAACAGATTACTTCTCAAAATGGGTCGAAGCGGACTCTTACGCCAGTATCAAGGACGCCCAAGTGGAGCATTTCGTCTGGAAAAACATCATATGCCGGCACGGAGTCCCTTACGAGATCGTCACGGACAATGGTTCTCAATTCATTTCCACCCGCTTCGAAGGATTTTGCGGAAAGTGGAAGATACGCCTGAGCAACTCAACGCCACGCTATCCGCAGGGTAATGGCCAGGCCGAAGCAGCCAACAAGACTATCGTTGACGGACTCAAAAAGCGTCTTGACGAGAAGAAAGGGCGATGGGCGGACGAACTCGAGGGGGTGCTCTGGTCCATCGGACAACTCCAAGACGCGCAACCGAGAGAAACGCCATTCGCACTGGTCTACGGTGCCGAATGCGTTATACCGTCAGAAGTAGACTTCCCGGCGTCAGACAAAGGCTCTTGCCCGGACAGGAAGGCCTTAATCATCTGATGATGTTAGACGAAATGGACCTAATAAACGAAAGACGGGATCAAGCCCTCATCCGCATCCAAAACTATCAAAAAGCAGCGGCCAAATACTACAACTCAAACGTGCGCCACCGCAAATTCAAGGAAGGAGACCTCGTCCTCCGCAAAGTTTTCCAGAACACCGCGGAGCCGAATACAGGGAAACTAGGCGCGAAATGGGAAGGACCGTACAAAGTAGCAAAGGTGGTGGTCCGTCCAGGAGCATACGAGCTAGAAAACAAAGAAGGGAAGCCAGTCCCAAGGACATGGAACGCAATGCACCTAAAGAAGTATTACCACTAGACGTTGTAAAATAGAACTACGAACCGGCTTGATCCCTACATTCAGGGTACGTAGGCAGCTCGCCTTCCGACGAGTTCAGCTATTTATATTTTATAATTTTCAAGGGGGGAGTGGGTCCGTATATACATACTCCCAAATTTTCGGAAGCAAATCAAGAGGATGGACGCTGGGACTTAGTATCTCATAACACATCCATAGCTTGAAAAGTTCCCCGAGGATATCATCCAGGCAAACATCGGAACTTAGCATCCCGAAACTTGATCCGGAAAACGAATGGACTCAGAAAAACTGCGCACGACTCATCTGAAATATGAACCGGCGGCTGGGATAAGGGCCAGCCACGGATCTTCTTCATCCAAAGCCGGCGGCTGGGATGAGTACCGGCCGCCGGATATGCCTCACTTCAAAAATCGCCCCTTGGCACACATAAAACTGTCTTTTAGCAAGCATGCCACCGTCCGTTGCTGATCACAACGGGACGATCTTTTTAACCATGGTTCCCCTTACATCCCAAAGCGGATAAAACGTAGCGCGCTATACAAATTTCCGGACTAACATCCGAAAGGCGTAACCTGACATTCCGCGATCCTGGCACGAAACGTCTCAGACGATGTTCTATTGAGTTCATTTCCACTAAACGCCCCGCATAGGTAGAAAATGCAAAGCGTGAGTCACTAAATGAACTCCTTAAACCCAGTAAACGCCAACTTGGAACGCTGGTCTTAGACATCTCACGACGAGGTACCAAACCGGCCCTGGTACGAGATCATAAACTCGTCCGAAACTAGCAACTAAACCAAACTCAAAGCCCAGCGGCTAACTCCGCTGGTCGAATAACTCAAGGGAAACTCCTCCCGAACAATCAGGTCCGAGCGCCCGTAACAGCGCCCCGATCAACCCGACTAACCTAAGCAAGCAAAACCAAACCGATACAAGGAAGGTCGAGCGCCCAATCCAGTCGGATAAACGGGCCGCCCGATCTCTTCAAATAAACGGCCAGCAGCCCGCTCCAAAAAAAGCATTGTGAGAGCCGAAACTCACACTGTCAAAACTTATATTTAATGGGGGCTCGAAAATTCTATTTATAAAGAACTAAAGGACCGAAAATGCAAAAAATATGAAAAGGGAGATTTTATTGATATTTTCCGAAAGTACAAGGGAAATTAGCAAAAGCTGAATAGTCTTAAATTGCTAAAACTCCTAATACTCGGATCTGGGATGGATTTAAACCTTTACATGAGCGTACATATATATACTGGCAATCCTAGGAGGCTAAGACTTCAGATTTCCGATGTGGGACCTTATCCTTCGCTCCCAGCCGCCGACTTAAGCTTTTTGGGCCCGATTTCCGCCCGAGAGTCTTCCGTGATCCGTCCGCGCGTTCTGACCCAAATCCGGCCCGCCGATGAATAGTGATCCGTGATAACCCGATGAATAGTAATCCGAATCTCGGTTTAAGCTCAATTCGATCTTTCGGTTAACCTTGTCTCGGGATGAATAGTGTTTTTTTAACGGTTTTTCCCGCGTGAATAGTGTTCCGAGCGTTTTACGACTCCTGAGATTTGAACCGCCCGTTTTTTGTTTGAACTTCCAGCCGCCGGTTTCGGTGTTGATGGCCAGCCGCCGGTTCCTCTAGCTCGTGTGCTCGGCGACTGGTCCACGGACGGCTGGACGTTCGTCACGGTCCTTCGGGGAATGTTTACGGACGTCTTTGGAGTCAGAACATGCAAAGGATGATCCTCGGGTCGGTCCGGGCATGATGGTCGGTCGACTGGACGATGTTCGGGTAATGAGTTGTCTTGAGAAACGATCGTGTGCATGTGATGATGATCCGGCGGCCGGCCTTATCCCAGCCGCCGGTTGGTATGTGATGAAGATCCGGCGGCTGGCACTTGTCCCGGCCGCCGGTCATGGACATGTGACGATCCGGCGGCTGGCACTTGTCCCGGCCGCCGGTCATGGACGTGTGACGATCGGCGGCTGGCACTTGTCCCGGCGGCCGGGTCATGGACGTGTGATGATCCGGCGGCTGGCACTTGTCCCGGACGCCGGTCATGGTCGTGTGAAGATCCGGCGGCTGGCACTTGTCCCGGACGCCGGTCATGGTCGTGTGAAGATCCGGAGGCTGGCACTTGTCCCGGACGCCGGTCATGGTCGTGTGAAGATCCGGCGTGGACTTGTCCGGGTCCCCGACGCCGGTTGATGGACCAAGACGATCCGGCGGCTGGCCTTATCCCGGCCGCCGGTCGTGGATCAATGAAGACCGGCGGCTGGCCTTATCCCAGCCGCCGGCCGTGGGTGTAAGAAGACCCGGCGGCTGGCCTTGTCCCAGCCGCCGGTTGATGTCTTGGACGGATCGTGGGCAGTTTGCCTTAGCTTGTCCGTTCCATGTTCGGGATAAGTTCCATTTGATCACGACCTTGACTTCTCGTTCCGTCAATCTTCGAGGAGGGGATTTTGACCCCAACAGTTAGCCCCCAGCTCTTTGCTTCCGTGGTTTGGAGCAAGGAGCGTCGAGCTGAGAGTTTTATCGGTGATTGACTGAAACGGGAAGGCAATGAGTTTTTCCGTTCGTCCGTTCATCCGCTTCTCTTTGATGTCTTGTCAGAGCATTGTTCATCATGGAAGTTTGTGCCATGTTTGCTATATCAAAGGAGTGGCTTCATTCATTTTTTCATACTCCTCCTCTCTTCTCAAGTTCTTTCTTCAAATCTCTTCCTTTGAAAAATTTCTCTTTATAAATGGCTGATGAAAGAGGTTCCTCCTTTCGAACTCAACATCGATGCGATAATGAACAATCAGTTTGAGTTCGATTTCGTGTCCGCGGATCATGGTGCGGTACTTGTGGAAGATCTGCTGGCGGCTGGAGAAAATGCCATTCCGCAAGCAGCGTACGGTCCCGAAGGTGTCCCTCAGTGGGAGGCTGGTCCTAGCAATGCTCAAGGAACCTTCGGTTTTGCTAATGTTCCTCAATGGGAACCCGAAACAGCTGCCGGGAATGAGGACGTACCCGAATCGGCGGCTGCGAATGATATCAGAACGAGCCGGCGGCCGGGAATGAGATCAGATTCGAGCCGCGGCCGGGAATGAGATCAGACCCGAGCCGGCGGCCGGAATGAGGTCAGACCCGAGCCGGCGGCGGGAATGAGGTCAGACCCGAGCCGGCGGCCGGGAATGAGATCAGACCCGAGCCGGCGGCGGGAGTCGACGAGTAGGGCGTGTGGTTCGAAGAGGGCGGCTGGCACAGTAGCCGTATCAAGATGGGCGCTCGGCTCTGGAGGTGCCTTAGAGAGGGCGTCCGGCTCTTCTCGAGTCGAAACTGACGGCGTCTCGCCAAGGACGAGTATAGCACGTGGCGTTGGACTCCTCCTCAACATATCGAGGACAATGGCGGATGGCGTGCATGGCCGTCCCGACCTCTGGTCCCTTCCGAACGTCGTCGTGTTTGGTCAGGGACAGGTGACGACTCGGCCATGTCCGGGGAAGAAGTTAGGTCGGATCACCCGGAAGTGCCTATCTTCGTGCATCCGGATGTGAAGTCTGAGTGTCGTTCTCCGGAGAGGCTAAGGCCTATTGGGGTGAAGACATTTTTGCTTGGCGGTTTAAGAAGCCTGGACCGTCTACGAGTTATAGATCGATAGCCGAGGTATTCAAGCATGGTCTACTTGAGCGACCGGGATTCGCTGGCCGAGCTCAGATACGATTTCCGGATTCCGACAAGATTAAGTTCCGTCTCCCGAAAGATGGGGATAGGATGAACAAGGCGCCAGATGGTTATTTTGCCATGTACGAGTCGATGTTCTACGAGGCCTTCCTCTGGTTCCCGATCCCGGGAGCCATTTTTGATTTTCTCGATCTATATGGGGTTGCGATCTCCCAACTACCCTGGCGCCATGAGGATTTTGATGGGACTGTGGTCCGTTGTGCCGAATGTGGGATCAAGTTGGAGGGTGATCTGATTCGGAATTCTTTTCGATGAGGAAGGTTTCCAATTCGGATTTCTTTTGCTCAATCAACGTTCGGAGGAACGTGAAGCGTTTCTACACTGGGCTTCGACAGCATTGCAAAGCTTCGCGGCTCGAGTTTTTCTATGTGAAACGCAGCCCGCTTACGGTCGGTTCTGACTTCGGCGGCTCAGTTAGGACCGAGTGGAGTTTGCCACGTAAGTGTTCGTCTTTTTGTGAATTTTTCCTATAAGTAGTCCTTGCTCATTTGTTTCATTCTTCATAACTTCATTTCTCACATCTTTCTTCTTTTCTCTCTCTAGGTCGTGATCCCTTTGTTCCCAGGATTTCCGGGTTTGAGGATATCGTTACAGAAGTTGATAAGAAGAAAGTCGATTGGGAGTGTCCTGACCTTTGGCGCCGCTTTCTTGACGCAAGAGATATTTTAGAAGGACGTGCCCCTCTCAAAGGTCCCGACTTCATCGACCCGCTGGCGACGTACCCCGGAATGGAAGGTGTTTGGAACTATCGCAAGCAGAAGTACGGCGAGGCTGGACCGTCGGAGAGGCAGTCGAGTTTGACCGGCGTCCGGCTTTGTTCTTCCGCCCGGACCTGATTTCCATGGCGAGCCCGAGGAACAGATTGCTGCTCCTCAGAGTTCAGCTTATGCCGTTGCTGTGGATAAAGGGAAGGGAGCTTCCAACAGCCCTGGCCGTCTGAGGAAAGGGAAAGTGGCTCGGACGGCCGAGGCGTCCAATCATGGTCTTCCTTCGATGCCCGCAAGGCGGCGGGAGGCGATCCAGCTGAGTCCGTTAAGGTTGTGGATTACTTTGGAGCGCTGACTCCGGCTGCGCCGTTCGATCGTTCAGCGGCTTACGGAGATCTGTCCTCCAGTCTTATGACGGTAACTCTTTTTTCCTTTAGATTTGTTTGGACGCAGTTTGGTCTTTGCTGATATTTGTTTTTCTTTGATTCAGATCGCCACCCGAGCTCATGCAACCCAGGTTGCCTTGGAAGCTTCGGAGAGAGAGTCCCGGAAGAAGGACAAGAAGATCAAGGCCTTGGAAGTGAAGCTCCGGAACGTGGAGAGGCGATCTCAGAAGGAGATTAAGAAAGCGCTCGCGGAGGCCGAGCGGAAATTGGAGCTGGCTCTTAAGAAGTGCCGCTGGGATCTAGTGGAGAAGTACCGTATTCGCATCGAGGGAGCCAAGGCTGCTCTCGTCCCAATGCGTCAGGCGAAATATGGTGAGACTGCCTTGACTGAATAGCTCCAACCTTGACCTAGCCCGGGACATCAAGTCCGGGAAGTCAAAGGTCGAGGAGAAGAGGGAGAGCTGGTGGCGGAATTGGAGCGGCTCAAAGGAGGAGGTTGGGCCGGCTCTTATGATCGGGCTGCTGCCGTTCTCGAGAGCCACTTGGTATACCCTCCCGTTTCTCCGTATCAGTCTCCGGAGGCCGAGGATTTGGACTACGCAGCTCCTACTCCTCTTGTTGAGTACGATTAGGCTTGCTTTTTCTGTTTCTGCCTTAGTTGTGTTCGGGTCTTTTGACCCTTTTTATTGTCTTTGCTTTGTTAACTGAACTTATATCTCCTTTCATGGAGATTTATTATCTATCAGCTTTTGCCTTTAGTTGTTATCGACTTTTCTGCTTGCTTCGCTTTGCTTTTATAGCCTTGATAAAGGAGAAGATGGGCGGCCGGTATGTCTCTCTTCCAAGAGGGCGGCTGGCCCATTTTATAGAATGAAGGGCGGCTGACCCGTCTCTCTACGGAGGACGGGCGGCTGACCGGTTTTGTGGAGTAAAGGGCGGCTGGCCCGTCTTGATATTGCGTTGGAGTGTTGTTCCGGACACTCGAACTTTTAGACCAGTTTGTATTTTACGAATGTTCCTGGGCTTGATGCAGTCTTTTGTTGTCGCAGGGGACCGAGCTTGTTCGAATCCCTCTTTCGACTGAACGCTTTTAAGATCTCGCATCAGAGCCGGTTTGATACTGCGTTCTCGAGATGTCTTTGACCAGTGTTCCCGTGTCAGGCGCTTTACTGGGTTTAAAGAGTTTACTTTGTGTCCTGTACTATGCAAAGTGTTGGTGAAAGTAAGCTAATCAGAACATCGTCTCGAGCGCTTCCTGCAGGATCGCGGGATACAAGTTACGCCCTTCAGATGTTAGTCCGGAAATTTGTATAGCGCGCTAGTTTTATCCTCTGCGGGATGTTGAAAGAACCATGGTTTAAAAAATATATCTTGTTGTGGCCAGCAACAGACGGATTTGCTTAAGTATTTGGGAAGAATATCTTGACTGGTTAGTGGTCGCGGATAAGTTGCGAGATGCTAAGTCTCGATGTTTATCTGATTTTAAGTTCGAGTTTGTGCTATGAGATACTAAGTCTCAATGTTCATTTTCCTTGGGTTTTTCTGGATCCATTCGGTTTCCAGATCAAGTTTCGAGATGCTAAGTCTCAATGTCTGTCGGAATGGTGTTTTCGGGAAACTTTTTCAAGCTTTGGATGTGTTATGAGATGCCAAGTCCCAATGTCCATCTTCTTGATTTGTTTGCGAAAATTCGGGAGTATGTATATACGGACCCACTCCCCCCTTTTTTAAAGAGAGTGGCAACTGAACTCGTTTTTTAAGCGAGCTGCCTACGTACCCTTCGTGAAAAGGGATCAAGTCACCCGTAGTTCCGTTTTTTTTTTTTTTTTTTTTTTTTTTTTTTTTTGTGGCGGGAAGACGGTTAAGTCTTGGTAATGGAGTTGTCCGTTGCGGCTTCGGCGTTTTCTGCGGTCTTTTCGGCAGCTTTTGTCTTTTCTTGGTTGATTTCGGTCTCCGTGGGTGGAACCTCCGTTTTTTCGAACCGCTCGGTTCTACTCAGTTTCTTCCCCAGTTCGGGGGCGTCGTCTTCATTCTTTCTTTTCGGGTTTTCTCTCTGCGGGATGGTCGGATTCCGGAGCTTGTGCTCTGCCAGAAAACAGATCCGAGCCTCCTTCTGGTTTCCCCACACGGTCTTGATCCCGTTTGGTGTCGGGAACTTCAGGCAGAGATGGTAAGTTGATGGGATAGCTCGCATTGAGTTGATCCAAGGAGTTCCCATGATCACATTATAAATCGCGGGGTGGTTGGCCACCGCGAAGTTAACGATTTTCGTGATTCCGCCGGCACGAACCGGGAGCTGGATCGTTCCATCCGTCATTGTGACTTCGCCGGAGAATCCGGTTAGCGACCTCGGATTCGGTTTTATCATCGACGGGTCCACCTTCATCCTTTGAAGCGTCTCTCGAAAAATGACGTCCACCGAACTTCCGGTGTCGATCAAGACTCGGGAGACATCGTAGTCGTTGATGTCCAACTCTACTACCAACGGATCGTCGTGAGGTTGGTCGAGGCCCTCAGCATCTTTTTCGTGAAAGGCGATCCGGTCATCGTTTTCAGTGATCGGTTCCCGCGGGTTTGATTCCTTGTCTCCTCTTCTCAGAAACGCCTTGATGGAGGCCACCGTATCTCGGCAGTATTGTGATCCTCCGATGATCATGTGGATTCTCCTGCGGTTGGCTGCGGAGTCGTCTCCGTTTGGTCTCCTTCCTCGTTTGGGGGTATCCTCGTCGGGCCTTTCGGGACGTTCCTGGTTAGGTCGTCCGTCTGGGGCGCCAGCATCTTCTTCGATGGCTCCGAGACTCTCGAGGGTCACTCCGTTTCCGAGCTCCCCGGCTAACAGCTTTGCCGCGAGCCTCCTTCCGACGGTCCTGCAGTTTTCGGTTGAGTGGCCTTTTGTCTTGTGGAAGGTACAGAAGGCGTTTTCATCGAATCCTGGTCGAGTCCATGTATTCCACGGTCCCTTGTTGCGCTCATTATGCGGTCTCTCCGTGTTTATCTGGTAGTTATGCGCTCCGGCCCGGGTTGGGTTCTTCATCTCGGCTGGTTCGCCTACTTCTTCTCTCGTTTGGAAAGCTAGAAGGTTGCACCGTGCCTTTGGCGACCAATTTTGAGGATTGGTGCTTTCGGCTGGGACCCTCATGTCTTCCTCGTAGATGACGAAGTTGGAAGCGCGGTGGAGAGCATCTTGAATGGTGACTGGTGGGTTCACGGTAATCTCCTTTCGGAAGTTCGAAGTCTTCAGCAAGGACTTCTTCAGGGCGTTGATCGTGGCACTGTTGCTTAGTCCGTCAATTTTCGAGACTATTACCTTAAACCTTTCGATGAAATCTCGGAGGCTTTCTTCAGGTTCCTGTGACAGCGAGTAAAGATCCGCGTCGGATGTTGACTGTCTTATGAACAGCGAGTAGTGTTTCAAGAAGGCTGTTGACAACTGCTCGAAACCGTCAATTGAATCTCTCTCTAGCCTCGAGAACCACGATAGGGCTGATCCTTTCAGATGCTCCACGAAGAGGAGGCAGAATCCCGCGTCCCTCTCTTCGGGTTTGAACCTAGCACGTCCCATAGCGATGCGGAAAGCTGTCATGTGGGCCTTCGGATCAGTTGTCCCGTCGTAGAAGGGAATTCGGATTTTGCCCGGGTCAGAGAGTCTGGCTCTGGTGATCCTCGAAGTGAACGGGATCTTCTGCGTTTCCTCTAGGACGCGGTCAATCTCCGGGGCCGCACTCGTCGCTTTATGGACTTGCGACCTTACCTCCTTCATCTGACTTGTTGTGAGTTCTAGGCGGGCACGGAGCTCATCCAGCTCGTCCCTTCGGCTAGCGGATTGATTAGCTCTGGCCTCTCGTTCCTCCTTCTCCTGCTCTTCGATCCAGCGGAGCTCTTCTTCGTCCGCGTTCAGATCTCCAGCCTCGTCGTCAGTTTCGTTTTCGGCTCTGTTCGTGACGTCTCTGAGTTCTCGCCGTTGGTCACCGTGGAAGTTGGCGTTCGGCTGTTCGCCCAGTGGTGCTCTTCCGGTACAGCGGGGGTGGTGCTGATAGCTCTTTCCTTGTTCCGACGGGGGTTTGTTCGTCTGGATTATCACGCCCGAGGGATCAGCTCGTGGGGTGAAGACGAGGCGTCTCACTCCTATGGTTCGGGGGGCATGCGCTGGTTCCTGGGAAGCCGCTCTTTCTCGTGCGGCCGCTCTCTCCTGCCTGTTTTGCCGCTCCGCGATTTCAGCTACCATGTTTCGCAGTTCGGTGATCGCTGCATTCTCCGGGGCGGTGTTGGCTGTTTCCGTGATGATCGGATCTTGGAGTGGCATTCCGTATCTGGCGAGGGCCCTGGCGAAGTCCCGGGATTTCCGACTGCTCCGTCGGTGGATGTCCCGGCGGCAGTTGTTCCGGTTCCGGCCGCCGATGTGCTAATGGCGGGAAGTCCCATTCCGGCTGCTGCTCCGGTCGGTTGGTTGGTGATGTCGTCAGCTCTTCTGGTCATTGTCTTCGTTCCGAATCCTTTTCGTTCTTAGGGTTAAGAATATTCTCTTCCCCACAGACGGCGCCAAACTGTGAGAGCCGAAACTCACACTGTCAAAACTTATATTTAATGGGGGCTCGAAAATTCTATTTATAAAGAACTAAAGGACCGAAAATGCAAAAAAGATGAAAAGGGAGATTTTATTGATATTTTCCGAAAGTACAAGGGAAATTAGCAAAAGCTGAATAGTCTTAATTGCTAAAACTCCTAATACTCGGATCTGGGATGGATTAAACCTTTACATGAGCGTACATATATATACTGGCAATCCTAGGAGGCTAAGACTTCAGATTTCCGATGTGGGACCTTGTCCTTCGCTCCCAGCCGCCGACTTAAGCTTTTGGCCCCCGATTCCGGCCCGAGAGTCTTCCGTGATCCGTTCTGCGCGTTCTGACCAAATCCGGCCCGCCGATGAATAGTGATCCGTGAATAGTAACCCAATGAATAGTAATCCGAATCTCGGTTTAAGCTCATTCGATCTTTCGGTTAACCTTGTCTCGGGATGAATAGTGTTTTTTAACGGTTTTTCCCGCGTGAATAGTGTTCCGAGCGTTTTACGACTCCTGAGATTTGAACCGCCCGTTTTTTGTTTGAACTTCCAGCCGCCGGTTTCGGTGTTGATGGCCAGCCGCCGGTCCTCTAGCTCGTGTGCTCGGCGACTGGTCCACGGACGGCTGGACGTTCGTCACGGTCCTTCGGGGAATGTTTACGGACGTCTTTGGAGTCAGAACATGCAAGGATGATCCTCGGGTCGGTCCGGGCATGATGGTCGGTCGACTGGACGATGTCGGGTATGAGTCTGTCTTGTCTTGAGAAACGATCGTGTGCATGTGATGATGATCCGGCGGCCGGCCTTATCCCAGCCGCCGGTTGGTATGTGATGAAGATCCGGCGGCTGGCAATGTCCCGGCCGGCCGGTCATGGACGTGTGACGATCCGGCGGCTGGCACTTGTCCCGGCCGCCGGTCATGGACGTGTGACGATCCGGCGTCTGGCACTTGTCCCGGCCGCCGGTCATGGACGTGTGATGATCCGGCGGCTGGCACTTGTCCCGGACGCCGGTCATGGTGTGTGTAAAGATCCGGCGGCTGGCACTTGTCCCGGACGCCGGTCATGGTCGTGTGAAGATCCGGCGGCTGGCACTTGTCCCGGACGCCGGTCATGGTCGTGTGAAGTGATAGATCCGGCGGCTGGCACTTGTCCCGGCCGCCGATCATGGACGTGTGACGATCCGGCGGCTGGCACTTGTCCCGGACGCCGGTTGATGGACCAAGACGATCCGGCGGCTGGCCTTATCCCGGCCGCCGGTCGTGGATCAATGAAGACCCGGCGGCTGGCCTTATCCCAGCCGCCGGCCGTGGGTGTAAGAAGACCGGCGGCTGGCCTTGTCCCAGCCGCCGGTTGATGTCTTGGACGGATCGTGGGCAGTTTGCCTTAGCTTGTCCGTTCCATGTTCGGGATAAGTTCCATTTGATCACGACCTTGACTTCTCGTTCCGTCAATCTTCGAGGAGGGGATTTTGACCCCAACAAAGGATATGACCTAGAATCGATTTGTGTGTTTAAACATGTTTGATCTTTTGAAAAAAACCAAAATCGAATTTGATCTAAGTATATATTGAACCATTAAAATCGGCTGCATGATGGACTTGTCTTGAAATCGTTTGCTTGATTGTATCCGAATCACATGACTTGTTTTTTTGTTCATCTTGTAAATCGGATGTGTTGAACCATCCTTGAAATCGATTGCTAAACATGTTTGCATCATGAAACATCAAACCATATGTCTTGTTAAAATCGGCTAGTGTATGATCATGCTTAAAATCGAATTTGGCTCATCTTTAAAATCGGCTGCATGAATCCTCTGAGTTAAGTTGTTAGATCATCTTGTTTAATCCTTGATTGTTTTGGGAAAAAAAAAAAACCTAAGAAAGAAAAAGAAAAAAATAATCGGCCATAAGGAACAAGAAAAGAAAAATAGTTTGTGCCTAAACCATAAAACCCTAATCCTAATCCTAATAGGAAATTTCTAATCCCTTCCTTTTAGTAAAACTCAGTTTACCCGGTCCTAAACCTCTATGGAGGCAATTTCCTAGAATGGGTGATGAGCACAAGAAATGCTTTGGAAACTAGGGGACTCGGAAGATGCATCATAGATGGCAATCGTGAAATAAAAAGCCAAAGGGAAAGAGCCATAACAATTATGCGCTTCCATCTCCATGAAAACTTGAGAGACGAGTACCAAGATATTAAGGACCCTTTTGTTCTATGGACCAAGTTGGGTGAACGGTTCTCAATGATACTATGGAAAGACTCCCTGGAAGGATGGGCGACTCTCAGTTTTAAAGATTGTGAAAACGCGGATGAATATCACTTTGCCCTTATGAAAATCGTATATGGCCTCAGGCTATGTGGCGAAGTGGTGACAGATGAAGATCTTTTGGAAAAGACCATCGCCACACTCAATCCGCGATATAATTTTAAGGCTCAAGGCCGAAAGTTTCACCAAATATCATGATCTTTACCAATACCTCAGAAGAGGGCTGGCAACGAAAGAACTTCTCAGAAAAACTGACGAAGTGTTAAAGAAATGGAGAGAGATGGAAATTTCCGGGACAAATGATGAGGAAGAAACCTCAGATGTGAAGGCAGTTCCATAGTTGACTAAGTGAATCCGAGATTTTAAGTTTTTCCATTTCATGTTGCTTTTATTTATGTTTGGATTTTATGTCTTTGGATTTTATTTCTTTGGTGTTTAATGAATAATATTATTAAGGGTTTTAAGACATAAATTCTTGTTTTATGAAGTATGGACGAGTTCGTGGTGGATAGTGGGTCAAGCCACACGATTCTAAAAGATAAAAGATACTTCATAAATCTTACACTCAAAAAGGCAGACGTAAGTACTATAGCAGGACCGGCCGACCTTATAGAAGGCCACGGCCAGGCCAACATTTTAATGCCTAAAGGCATGCATCTAGAATTCCCGGATGCATTGTTTTCACCAAGCTCAAATCGAAACTTATTGAGTTTTAAAGACATTCGTCTGAATGGTTTTCATTTGGAAACAATGAGCGGAGGAAACAGAGAATTTCTCCAGATAGTTAAAATCGCCCAAGGCCAAAAGAAAGCCTTTGAGACTATACCTGTTATAGCTACTGGCATATATTGTACTAAGATCAGTATGTTAGAAGCCATTGCCGCCGTAGACAAAGCTTTTACGGATATGTTCACTTTATGGCATGACTAGCTGGGACATCCCGGGTCAGGAATGATGCGGAAACTGATATTAAAAACGAGAGGACACGCCTTGAAAGAAAGGAAAGTGATCCCGAAAATTCAAACTTGTGCTTCGTGTTCACAAGGTAAATTGATTGTAAGGCCGTCACCAGTAAAAGTGACTAAGGAAACGATAAATTTCCTAGAAAGAATTCAATGAGACATATGCGGACCAGTACACCCACCTTGTGGGACGTTCTGATATTTCATGGTCCTCATTGACGCATCTACACGATGGTCACATGTATGCTTATTGTCAACACGGAACTTGGCATTTGCAAGACTCCTTGATCAGATAATCCGCCTACGGGCACACTTTCCAGACTTTCCTTTAAAAACCATCCGTATGGACAATGCGGGTGAGTTTACCTCCAGAGCCTTTGATGATTACTGTATGTCCATGGGGGTAAGTGTGGAACACTCCGTGGCACATGTACATACACAGAACGGCTTGGCCGAATCTCTCATCAAACGCATACAGCTGATCGCTAGACCATTACTCATGAGGTCAAAGCTTCCAGTATCAGCCTGGGGACACGCAGTCTTACATGCCGCTGAACTAATCCGTATCAGGCCATCAAGTGACCATGAATATTCCCCCTACCTACTAATTACGGGTCAAGAGCCAGACATATCCCATCTTAAAATATTCGGTTGCTCAGTTTATGTACCGATTGCTCCACCACAGATGACTAAGATGGGACCTCAGAGGAGGATGGGAATATATGTTGGATATGATTCACCCACGATCATAAAGTACCTAGAGGCAACTACCGGTGATTTGTTTAAGGCCAGGTACGCGGATTGTCATTTCGATGAGTCCGTTTTTCCAATAGTAGGTAGTGAGAACCGGCTGGATAAAGAAATTGCATGGAATCATACATCCTTAAATTGACAAGATCCTCGGACCCAAGAAAGTGACTTGGAAGTCCAAAAGATTATTCATATGCAAAAGCTAGCTATTCAATTGCCAGATTCCTTTGCTGACCCGCAGAGAGTAACTAAATCGTATATACCAGCCGTGAATGCACCAATACGAATTGATGTCCATGATGGACCGCAAGTTGCTACAGAGTCTAAGCCACGAGCAAAGCGTGGTAGACCTATTGGTTCCAAAGATAAGGCTCCTCGGAAATTAAAGAAATGTGCTGAAATTCAGACAGAGGAGATAGTGGATGGTCCGGACACAAATGAACCTAAGGAGACGCAAAATGAAGCTCGGGATGCCGAGCCTCATGGTCTTGAAGTTCCCGATAACAATGAGATCTCAATAAATTTTGTTATGTCCGGAATCCAATGGAACAGAAAAGACGTCGACGTCGATGATATATTTTCATACAATGTAGCACTTGAGATTATGAATGAGGATCTAGAACCCACGTCAATAAATGAGTGCACTCAACGATCTGATTGGGCTAAATGGAAAGAAGCCATAAACGTGGAGTTAAACTCTTTAAAGAAGAGAGAGGTTTTTGGTCCCATAATTCGGACACCTCGAGATATAATCCCAGTTGGACATAAATGGGTCTATCTGAGGAAGAGAAACGAACAAAGAGAGATTGTTCGACACAAAGCATGGCTTGTGGCACAAGGATTCTCACAGAGACCAGGAATTGATTATGAGGAGACATACTCCCCTGTGATGGATGCAACGAAATTCTGATTCCTGATAAGTCTGGCCATAAGAGAAAAATTGGATTTACGGTTAATGGATGTAGTAACCGCCTATTTATATGGTCCACTAGATAATGAGATTTATATGCGATTACCAGAGGGTATTGAGCTCAAAGATAAGAGAAGTTCTCCCGAAGAACACTGCATTAGGCTGAACAAATCCTTATACGGACTGAAACAAAGTGGGCGCATGTGGTATAATAGATTGAGTGAGTATCTAGTCAAAGAAGGCTATAGAAATGATCCCATCAGTCCGTGTATCTTTATAAAGAAGTTTGCAAACAAAGGATTTGTAATTATAGCAGTATACGTGGATGATTTTAACATCCTCGGAACCTCTGGAGAGATCGCCCAAACAGTTGAATATTTAAAGGCCGAATTTGAAATGAAAGACTTAGTAAAGACTAAGTTCTGTTTGGGAATACAGCTTGAGTACGTCAAAGACGGAATCCTTGTGCATCAAATGGCATATACAGAAAAGGTACTCAAGAGATTTAATATGGACCAGGCCCACCCATTGAGCAGCCCAATGGTGGTGAGAAGCCTTAGATTGGACAGTGATCCATTCGGTCCGAATAGAAAGGATGAAGAAGTCCTTGGTCCCGAAGTGCCATATCTCAGTGCCATAGGAGCGTTATTATACTTGGCTAGTCATACTAGACAAGACATTTGTTTTGCTGTGAACCTCCTATCAAGATTTAGTTCTTGTCTGACCCAGAGGCATTGGAACGAGATTAAACATATACTTCGTTACCTACAAGGAACGAAGAATATGGGTCTGTTTTACACTAACCATAATGACAAAGGTTTAGTTGGTTTTGCTGATGCAGGTTATCTATCGGATCCACACAATGGACGATCTCAGACAGGATATGTGTTCATTCACGGAGGAACCGCAATTTCATGGCGATCCATGAAGCAGACACTCACGGCCACGTCATCAAATCACACAGAGATTTTGGGAATTCATGAAGCCAGCCGTGAATGTGTTTGGTTGAGATCGATGACTCAGCACATAAGGCGAGATTGTGGGATGACAGATGGAAAGGACGAACCGACCGTACTTCATGAGGACAATGCTGCGTGCATAGCCTAACTGAAGGATGGATACATCAAGGGAGACCGGACAAAGCACATTCTGCCGAAGTTCTTTTTCACTCACGATCTCTAGAAGGCTAGAGAAATACAAGTGCTTCAAGTCCGTTCAAGCGACAACTCAGATGACTTGTTCACGAAGTCGCTCCCATCCTCCAAGCTCAAGAAGCTGGTGTATCAGATCGGCATGCACCGATTAAAGGACTTATAGGGATATCTAAATCAGGGGGAGTAATACGTGCTGTACTCTTTTTCTTCGCTAAGGTTTTGTCCCAATTGGGTTTTCCTTAGAAAGGTTTTAATGAGGCAGCATCCCCAAGCGTATTACAAAGATCCTTGGTTGCATCGGGTTCGGTCATCTCGTCCAAGGGGGAGTGTTATGAACCGTTTGGTTTAATGAACTCAATATAGACCGACCCATAAAGAGGTTATTAACATAACCGGTCCTTAGTATAATTAGATGTTTTCCTTTATAGACAAGGAATAGGTTTATGAAATATTACCATATTGATCCTTTATGTAAACCTATATATAAATACCCTTTAGTCTCATTAATAAAAAGAACAATTCACAACAATATTGTTAGTACCAGGATTCTGCAGGTGAACACAAAAGAATGTGTGCAACATTACTTAAAGACTTTAGCGCGAAATATGATCACAAAGAGGGAGCTGACATGTCATGTGCTGAGTATAACATTACTTGAAGACTTTTTGATAATGAAAATGAATAAAGAAATTAAAAAATTTGGAAAGAAGAAAGATCAAGAGTATTTAAGCAGCATACCTGCAAAATATTAGGGTTAGCCGTCAAGAGAGAAAAGTGAGTAAGCTAGAGAGTAGCTAAGGTTCTTACGGTGAATGAACACAAAAGTGAGTTTTGTGGAATTGTTATTGTGTAAGGTTGGGTAGATTAGAAATTGGTTCGTGTCGAATCACATGTGGTGAGGTCGCGTAATTCTGATTAAACAAGTCTGTAATGATTGTTTAATTGATTTCTAATAAGAGCAACCGATATTGAAAGAATCTTGGGTTTTGTTATTTTGTGTTTAAGTTGTTCCCTTTGTTCTAGAACTTTCAATTGGTATCAGAGAGGGTCACCTCCGTTAGATTGCTAGATTTACATACAGGTAGAGGTCCTGCAGCGAAAATGGGAACAACAGGAGAGGTTATGGTGGTTCAAAGGTCACTCATGCTGGACAAGAACAATTTTGGTCACTGGAAGGTCCGTGTGAGACAACGGCTTAAAGGGATTGAAGACGATGTTTGGACAGGAGTTGAAACAGGATGGACAGATCCAACTATCAAAACTAAAGATGGTGAGGTGGTGCCAAAACCTAAGATTGGATTACTTGGCTTCTCAATTCGAAAATCTAAGGATGACTGAAGAAGAATCTGTCACCAGCTTCAGCTCAAAGATCAGTTCCATCGCAAACGAAGCAAGTGTCCTTGGGGAAGTTAATCCGATGCTTACCAGAAAAGTTCTCATCTTATAAAGGCTGGTATGATTACAAATGATATGAAGTTTTCTCAACTAGTGGGTATTCTCAAAGCTGAGGAGCTGGAAGCAACAACAGGTCATTCTAAGATAGAACATGGAATAGCTTTCGCTGCAGATAAGAAAACTGATAATATTTAGTTGCTTCATGACAGCTTTAATTGAAAAGTTGACGAGAGTATCGGATTGCTGAAACACAACTTCAAGAAGGCTTTGAAACAAATTGAGAAATGTCAGAGAAATATTTCAAACTCTTACAATGACAATGAAAATGATTGTGAAAGTGGTGAGGATTTCAAAAATAGCAAAAGTGGTTGAAGACGTGATGTTCAGTGTCATGCGTATGATGGATTTGGACATTATAAGTATGATTGTCCAATCACTAAACGAAAGGAACTCAAATGTGTGCAATGCAAAGGTATTGGACACATAAAGCTAGAGTGTCCAAGTCTCCAAAAGAAGAAAGAGATATCACAGTTGAGTTCTAGTGATACAGAATCAGATGATGAGGTGCTTAATTTTGTAGCTTTTAAAATAAGGAAAGTGATACAAAATCTGAGCTAGACACTGATTCAGATGATGCTGGAGAAATAGATCCCACAGCTGAGTATCATAAGCTTTATGACAGCTGGGTGAAGATGAGCAACGACAATCTGAAATTGCTAAAGGAAAAGGCACTACTTGAAGTTCAGATTAACATAATGGAAATGGAAAAGCCTGACAGGGTGGAGTCTGATACACTAAAAATTGCAGGGAAAAATGATGATGAGTTGCACAACCAGATGCATGTTCAACAGAACAAAGCACATCAATTGGAGATAAAGATAAGTAGGCTGACAGATCTTTTGTATCAAGAAAAATAGAAAAATAGAGGTCTTTAGCACAGTCTTAGTGACAATCACAAGAAAATCAGGATGTTGAATAAAGGAACGAAAGATTTGGATCAGTTGCTTGCTATGGGTCAGCATTCGAAGGTGAATTGGGGTCTTTGATATACAGGTCATCGTGAGTCGAGTTCTACTGCTATCAATGTCAATCAAGTTGCTCTTAAGAATTTCGTTCCTGCTAAAGATGCTTCTGAAGCAAATACGAAGCCTGCTAAACACATGGTACCATGTTCAACCAATAGAAGTCACACAAGAAGACAGATTGGAATCACAACACCTAAGAAGAGACTCGGATGCTATTACTGTGGTAGACAAGGGCACATTTGAAGAAACTGCTATGACTTCATCAACATGGTCAAACAAGCATGGTATCAAAAGAAGTGTTACATTGAACCTAAGCATTATGGTAAAGTGTGGGATAGCCAAGCATGATTTGTATCACAAACGTAAAGAGACTAATACCACTATAGGAAAATATCCATATTGTGACAATAATTTTTGTCACAATAACCATAATTTTGTAACAATAAAAAATTTGTGACAGAGTGGTGACAATATGTGGACAGTAACAATAAAGTCGTCACAAATTTATGTTTGTAACAAAATCGTCATAACGTTTGTGACGAATTCATTCAGTATCGATTTCGTCAAAAACCGTAATGGAAAATTTAAGTAACGAAACCGTCGTATTTTATTACGAAATAGATGTATGAAAATGGTAAGTTTTTGTGACTTTTATTACGTCTCATTTTCGTAACTAGTTTCGACCAATTTCATGTCCCAAAAACGTAACACTTATTGATTAAAAGGATAGTCTAAAATTTGTCACTTCTTACGACTGTTTTAATGTCTTAATTTTGTCACCGAGAAAGAAAGAGAGATTGAGAGAAAGAGAGAGAGAGAGAAAGAAAGAAAAAGAGAGAGAGAGAGAGAGAAGAGGAAGAAGAAGAAGAGGAAGAGAGGAAGAAGTAGTAGAAGAAGAAGAAGCTCAGCTGCTCTCTCCTCCACCGTCGTCCGCAGCTCAGGTAGCCGGAAAAACCTATTTTCCGATTTGCTTTTCATTGGCCGTTCAGTAAATCGTCAATAACTTTCTAACCGTTTCGAATCTCGCAAATCTGAGGCCACCACCGGATTCAGCTCGACGAGACGAGTCCGTAGACACCAAGATCGTGCCGGACGCGCCCACATCGCCGTTGGAAGCTTCGTGCGTACTGTTCACGCGCCGTCGCCGCCGTAGCCGCCGGTGACTTTCCGGTGAGCTCCGCCGCCGACCGCCGCCGTGCTCCGCTGTCGCCGGTCGCCGGAAACCGCCGTGCTCCGCCGTCGCCGGTCGCCGGAAACCGCCGTGCTCCGCCGTCGCCGGTCGCCGGAAACCGCCGTGCTCCGCCGTCACCGGTCGCCGGAGACTCGCCGGCGATCTGCCGCCGGTTTGAGTCCGGTTTGGCTTAACCGGCCGGTTCGAATTCGGTTTGGTACGGTTCGATCGGTTTAATTCAATTCGATTTCGGTTTGGTTCAATTTCTGGTTTAAATCAATTGGGTCCGGTTTAGTCTGGTTCGATCCGGTTAAATCCGGTTTAGTCGCGGTTTGATTTTGACCTGATCAGACCGTTGACTTTGACCGGGTTGACCGTTGACCGTTGACTTTCTGACCGTTGACCGTTGACTTTTACCGGTTTGACCCGTTAACCGTTTTTCGCCGTTCGAAAGCCGTTCTCACTCGAAATTTCGTCCTGATTTCAGATTCACCGTCCGTTTTAGCATCTGGAGTGCAGAGGAAGCAGTTATACTCCATTTTGGCTAAGGTGAGGGCTTTTCACAGACTTTCGTATCTTTCATCAAAAAGCGCCGTAGATAGGATTTAGTATTAATGTGTTCCGTTTCTGTGCTAGAGTCTTTTAGGATTGTTTGTAAATCGGACTTAGGAATAATAGATGATAAAACCCATTGATTGTGCATTAAATTGTTAATTGATTCTTTTATTCATGCTAGAGTTAGGATTAGTCGACCATGTGGGTCGTTAGGGATTGCGGGGGTACAGAGACGTTATCTCTGTACTTGCGTCGCATGTTGTTTGAGGAGATGGTGCTGGGCAGAATTAGTCGACCTGCTGCTCCAGTACCTTCGAGGTCGATAATCGTCTACGGGCGGTGTAGTGGGCACTATTCCATAAGTTGTCCTCCGGGTAGGAGGGTGCCGTCAGTCACTGGATCTGGTAATAGGACGTTGGTTGTTGTTGGGTACTTTAGGTACCGTGATTGTGCATGTTTAGTCTATTTCTTATGTATGGCGTGCTATGGTCAGATTTACGTTTCTGTGATTAGCATCCCATACCTCACTGAGTGACTCCCCTGTTACTCACCCCTCCTTCTTCCCTTTCCAGTTTTTCAGGTGAGACAGACAAGTATTTTACGCTTTAACGATACGGTGCTTCTTTGGGATTTTTTTTACGTTTTCTCCGTATTTTATCATGTACATATAGCATTGAGGTAGTTGGGTTATGAGACATTGTAGAGTGGGGTATTGGACTTAGAGATGTGGTTAGTGGCACGCCGTTCTCGAGTGTCGAGGGGACGGGTGCTACATTTTGGTATCAGAGCCTAGGTTAGTGTCGTCCCGGTTCTGACCCGGGAGACGGGTAGTAGGAAGCATGATTGCATATTCGGTTTTAAACGGTTAAAAAAAAAAAAAAAAAAAAATTCCCGGGACTTGTGGATTTAAAAAAAAAAAAAAAAAAGACAAAGGAGCACCCATTATGTCAAGTATTAATCTATTCTAAGTTTGTCTCATTTCAACCTCAGTGTAAAACAGGTTTCAGTTGCCATCAAGGAAGGTCATTGTTTCGCGCCGGATTGTCAGCTCGTTGTTCAACAGGTTATGCTGAAGAGATCAGTGTTCAGCATATTAATCAGGATGTCATCAGTCAGACCGCTCAAGAGACCGTTAGATAAGTTTCTCAGGAGTTCATGCAGCAGTTGCATAAAAGGCCGCTCGGATAGCAACGCAGGAAGCTGATCTGATAATTGTACCACTGATTGATCACCAGTTCAGCCTTCAAGCAGAGTAAGCATCCGCACGTTCCACCGTCACCACCGTATGCACCATCGGTTAAGGCTCAGGGAGCAGAGCCGCCGCCAGTATCCGGCAGAGACAGAGAGGGACCCACGTAAAGGAAGCTAATGAGAAAGATGCAGGACCACAGTTTGGATCAGACTGGAAGGGCAGTGGATACTGTCACCGCAGACAATTAAAGGAAGAATTTGACCGTAACTTGGAGCATAAGAAGTGTACAACAGAGTTTTAATTGGATTTGACTACTCAATTTCTGAGGGATGACACGTTTCTTTGGCAAAAGGAACTTGTTGAGAGTAGGCACAGTTGTTACGAGTTAACCTATAATCACTCTAGAGGGAGTTCGACAGGACGTTCTTTCCTCGTGAAGCCAGACACAGGAATGCCAATGCTTTTAAGCACTTTTATCAAGGCACTAGGATTATCAAGGAGTACGAGCAAGAGTTGGTCGGCTTTGCAGATTTTCAGGTAATCATAGCGAATGAAGATTTAATCAGCAGGTTCTTGAATGGCAACAAGTGGATAATTGTAACCGTGATGTCGTACGGGTTTACACCGGTCCAATCAATTGGTTGAGAAGACTTTTTGTTCACGAGGCAGAGATAGAGCAGAAGCAATACTTCTTCAGGGTGGTTCAGTCAAGCTTGATAAGACTTATTTAAGATATAACAATGTGTCGCAGCTGTCGGGATATCCACCGTGTTGTTTTCGTTATTACCGTCAGCATGTTGGGAGAGTGTGTTCAGTGTTTTCATGCAGATGGTTGGATATGTCATAAGTTACTACCAGTCTATGTACGTGGATGTGTCGTTTGTCAGTTATATTGCAGCATCAGCGGTTAGACCGAGTTGTTCAGTTGTGGTTAGCATGTTCTCATTTTCAGGGATTTTTCGCAGTGAGTTCAGGGTTGTTTCTGCCACCACTCAAGCGCCAAGCTATTGTCGCGAGTATTTATTGTTGGAGACCACGGGATAGTTGAGACTGTTCTTTTCGACGTTCTGGATTTGAGATTGTGGATTTGAGTTTGTGTTCGAGTATGTCGTTTATGTGGAAACTATTGATTTAGTACTTGTGTTGGCCGATTGTCGCTTGGGGTGAGCAGCTTATACCCGATTGGTTATTGGAGCTATTTATAGTTTCGTATGGTGGGCCTAGTCGAGTATTGGTCACCCAGGATGTGTTCGAGCCGGAGAGTAGACAGAGTTAGGCAGTCAATTTTAACAGGGAGCTTGAAGCATTCATCGAGTGGTATTTGTTGTACTCAGGGGAGTTAATATTATCAGAGACTTAGCAGTGATGAAGCTAAAACCACTAAGATGTGACTTTAAGGATGAGTCGGTTACCATGGCATTGAGTATAGTTTGGGAACGAGAGTGCATATCCTAGGAGTCGAAAGGGTTATTATTTCTCAGGATATTCAAAACAACAGGAGGAGTCTTCGTTAAATTTGTGTTGCATTCAGGAAGATCGTTATAAGGTCAGCGCTGTTTTCACCAACAGTCGCAAAGTAAAAAAGAATCTACAATTAGCCAACTAGTGACGGTTCCAGGGCATCAAAGAAACAAAAGTTTAGGAGATGGGACTTGATGGTAAGAGTCTGTTGAGGGAAGAAGAAATTAAGGAGGACGTATGTGAGACTGAGACTTTGCTGATGAAGGAGATCTCAAGCAGGCGCATCATTCTCAGTTCTCCATTCATCCAGGAGGTAAAAGATGTATCAGGATATTAAGTGATATTATCACTGGACCGGCATGAAGAGGGATGTGGCTAACTTCGTGTCGTGTTGTCAGACTTGCCAATTGGTTAAGGCAAGGCATCAACCATCGAGTGGATTACTGCAGAATCTTCCATTACCCGAGTGGGAAAGGGACATGGTGACTATGGACTTCATCACCGGATTATCGAGGACAGTTTACAGGAAGAATGTTATCTGGTTTATTTTTGATCGACTCTCTAAGTCTGCTAACTTCTTAGCGATTAAGGAAATAGACGGAGCAGAGCAGTTAGCGCAGAGATACATTGCTGAGATTGTGAGATAGCATGGGATACCAGTTAGTATAGTATCAGATCGTGGTCTGAAATTCACATCGATGTTTTGGCAAGCCTTCCAGAAGGCATTGGGAATCAAGGTACATATGAGTACGGCCTATCATCCGCAAACAGATGGTCAGTCTGAGAGGAATATTCAGACAGTCGAGGATATGCTCAGGGCTATTGTTTTGTATTGGGAAGGGAGCTGGGTTAAGTACCTATCGTTGGCCGAGTTCGCGTACAACAACAGTTTTCATTCGAGAATTGAGATGGCACCGGATTGGCTCCTTATTGTAGACCGTGCCATACCCCACCTTGTTGGACAGAGGTGGGAGAGCACGGAGGTATAACACCAGCATTGGTTCAGGAGACAGTTGAGCAAGTGGAAATGCTCAAGAGACGGCTTAAGGAAGCTCATGATTACCAAAAGAGTTATGCAGATAAGCGTCAGAGAGATCTAGAGTTTGAGGAGGGCGACCTGGTATAACTTAAGATGCGAACATTTCAGGGAGGTTCTGATATCCGGAAGCTGAAGAAGCTTAAACCAAGATATATGGATTTGTATCCTATCATTGAGCGGATTGGGGCAGTAACATACCGCTTAACGCCATCAGCAGAGTTGGTTGGATTTCACGATGTGTTTCATGTGTCAGTTCTGAGGAAAGTCGTTCAGGAGCCAGAGTTCATTCTACAGCAGCCACCTAGTGACATCATGAGAGATTTGACTGCAGTTAGTCAGCCAATGTCAGTCCTAGAGCGCCGAGATAGAGTGGTTCATGGGAGAACGCTACTGATGGTCAAAGTTAGTTGGAGAGAGACGACATTCAGGAAGAGACTTGGGAGCTAGAGTCTCAGATGATATCCGATTATCCAGACCAGTGAAAAGATATCGGGTAGCCGGCTCAAGACTTGAATTCGAGGACGAATTCCTCGTTAGTGGGGAAGAATTGTAACGACCCACCACTCCACCACCATTCTTCTTTTTTTTTTTTCCTTTCATCATCATCAACCATTAGACCAAACCCCACTCCTTGCTTTCCTTTCTTGTTTATATAAGTTGATTTCCCCACCCTTTGATCTTCATTCACCGAGAAAGAAAGAGAGAGAAAGAGAGAGAGAGAAAGAAAGAAAAGAGAGAGAGAGAGAGAAGAGGAAGAAGAAGAAGAGAAGAGAGGAAGAAGTAGTAGAAGAAGAAGAAGCTCAGCTGCTCTCTCCTCCACCGTCGTCCGCAGCTCAGGTAGCCGGAAAAACCTATTTTCCGATTTGCTTTTCATTGGCCGTTCAGTAAATCGTCAATAACTTTCTAACCGTTTCGAATCTCGCAAATCTGAGGCCACCACCGGATTCAGCTCGACGAGTCGAGTCCGTAGACACCAAGATCGTGCCGAACCGCCGCCGGACGCGCCCACAATCGCCGTTGGAAGCTTCGTGCGTACTGTTCACGCGCCGTCGCCGCCGTCGCCGCCGGTGACTTTCCGGTGAGCTCCGCCGCCGACCGCCGCCGTGCTCCGCTGTCGCCGGTCGCCGGAAACCGCCATGCTCCGCCGTCGCCGGTCGCCGGAAACCGCCGTGCTCCGCCGTCACTGGTCGCCGGAGACTCGCCGGCGATCTGCCGCCGGTTTGAGTCCGGTTTGGCTTAATCGGCCGGTTCGAATTCGGTTTGGTACGGTTCGATCGGTTTAATTCAATTCGATTTCGGTTTGGTTCAATTTCTGGTTTAAATCAATTGGGTCCGGTTTAGTCTGGTTCGATCCGGTTAAATCCGGTTAGTCGCGGTTTGATTTTGACCTGATCAGACCGTTGACTTTGACCGGGTTGACCGTTGACCGTTGACTTTCTGACCGTTGACCGTTGACTTTGACCGGTTTGACCCGTTAACCGTTTTTCGCCGTTCGAAAGCCGTTCTCACTCGAAATTTCGTCTGATTTCAGATTCAGCGTCCGTTTTAGCATCTGGAGTGCAGAGGAAGCAGTTATACTCCATTTTGGCTAAGGTGAGGGCTTTTCACAGACTTTCGTATCTTTCATCAAAAAGCGCCGTAGATAGGATTTAGTATTAATGTGTTCCGTTTCTGTGCTAGAGTCTTTTAGGATTGTTTGTAAATCGGACTTAGGAATAATAGATGATAAAACCCATTGATTGTGCATTAAATTGTTAATTGATTCTTTTATTCATGCTAGAGTTAGGATTAGTCGACCATGTGGGTCGTTAGGGATTGCGGGGGTACAGAGACGTTATCTCTGTACTTGCGTCGCATGTTGTTTGAGGAGATGGTGCTGGGCAGAATTAGTCGACCTGCTGCTCCAGTACCTTCGAGGTCGATAATCGTCTACGGGCGGTGTAGTGGGCACTATCCCATAAGTTGTCCTCCGGGTAGGAGGGTGCCGCCAGTCACTGGATCTGGTAATAGGACGTTGGTTGTTCGTTGGGTACTTTAGGTACCGTGATTGTGCATGTTTAGTCTATTTCTTATGTATGGCGTGCTATGGTCAGATTTACGTTTCTGTGATTAGCATCCCATACCTCACTGAGTGACTCCCCTGTTACTCACCCCTCCTTCTTCCCTTTCCAGTTTTTCAGGTGAGACAGACAAGTATTTTACGCTTTAACGATACGGTGCTTCTTTGGGATTTTTTTTACGTTTTCTCCGTATTTTATCATGTACATATAGCATTGAGGTAGTTGGGTTATGAGACATTGTAGAGTGGGGTATTGGACTTAGAGATGTGGTTAGTGGCACGCCGTTCTCGAGTGTCGAGGGGACGGGTGCTACATACCTTTGAGGCGATAAGCAGCAAGTTGATCAAAGTTGGTTTTAACCAACTTCTCAATTCCAGCATCCCACTCATAATAGGCTTACAATACAGATTATATTAGACACAAGTAGACAATGTTTTCTGAAAAGTTCAAGATATAATTATAAGTTAAACAAACCTGAAAGGTTGAATGCCACACATTTTTATAAAATTGTGGCACTCTTTTCCATCTGTACCATGGCCCTTTAAAGCAGCCTTCAATTATTTTCCTCTCTCTTGTTGATACCTAAACATATATACTTACTTGATAGGGCTTCGTGGACAGATTTATCGATAAGTTCGGCAAATGCAATCGGAAGTAGTCGTTGTATTAGGACATGACAATCATGACTTTTCATTCCCGTTAATTTTCCACTCGATAAATCAACACATTTAGATAGACTTGTTGCATATCCATCAGAAAATTTGACATCTTTTTGAAGCCAGCATAGAAAAGCTATTTTTGCATCGCCTTGTAGTCTAAAAGTCTGGAATGGTGCCTTTCCATCGGCTGTTAAGTGCAGCTCTTTCCGATTACAATACTCTTTCAAATCAAGTCGTGACTGAATCTTATCTTTTGTCTTCCCTTACACATTCAACAAAGTATTGATGATGTTATCGAAAAATTTTTTCTCGTTGTGCATCACATCAAGATTGTGTCGTAGTTTATGATATTTCCAATATGGTAGCTCCCAAAAAATACTTTGCTTATGCCAGTTGTGCGTGTCACCGTATCCTTGTAATTTCCCATGGTTTCTTCCGCAATCAACTGTTTTCGGAAAATTGTGGACTTCATTCCAAATTTCCTCGCCCGTCAGTAATTCAGGTTGACTATCAACCACCTCTTTCCCTCTTTTGAAGTTTTTCCTGTTCCGTCTATAGCTATGATCTGCCGGTAAAAAGCATTGATGACAATCAAACCAACTTGTTTTTCTACCATTTTTCAACTGAAATGCATCGGTCTGGTCCAAACAAAAAGGACATGCCAACCGACCATGAGTTGTCCATCCACAAAGCATACTATAAGCAGGAAAGTCACTGATTGTCCACATAAATGCTGCTTTTAACTGAAAGTTTTGTTTGGTAGAAATATCATATGTGGAAACGCCATTATGCCACAGATCCTTCAACTCATCAATCAAAGGTTGAAGAAAAATATCAAGACTTCTCTTCGGATGATTTGGACCAGGAACAAGAATATTTAGAAACATGAACTCTTGTTTCATGCACATCTCTGGTTGCAGATTATACGGAGTCAAGATAACAGGCCATAAAGAATAGTTATGTTCTGACATACCAAATGGATTAAATCCGTCTGTGCATAACCCAAGGTATACATTTCTTGGTTCATCAGCAAAAGTGTGGAATACCTCATTAAAGTGGGATGACCCATTTCTCCAACACTCGATGCATGTTATGCATGTCATCTCATATCCTTTGCAGTTTTGTCGGACTGATATAGTCTTTACAGTCTATTAGCTATCGGCAAATAAAACATTTGCTGATATGCAACTTTTTTCTGCCAGGCCTTTGAATAGGTCGAAATCTATCTTTCTAACAGAATTTGCACATCTCCTTGTTGGCATCATCTTTCCAAAATATCATGCAGTTATCTTGACAAACATCAATCTTTTGATGTGGTAAGCCCAATGACCGCATAAGCTTCTTTATATCATAATAAGATTTCATCGAATTGTTACCTTCGGGCAGACAATCTTGCATCATCTGAGCAATTGCGTCCATACAATCTCGAGGCAGATTATAATCTGTCTTCAAACTCATGAGACGAGCAGCTAAGAGAGTTGCGAAAGCCCTTCTTTACATCCATTATAGAGTGGCTGTTTTGCTGCATCCAAAATATCATAAAAATTTTGTGCCTCAGCATTACTTCTTCCATGTTCTGTCCAAAACTTGATTTTGTATTACTAAATGCATCAGAAACCATAGCCACATAAGGATTTACTGGCTCCGTATCAGCCTCAGTTCCAACAGGGTTTTCATCGGCATCTATATAATCATCTGGAACATCTGAATGATTATTTAAAATATCATAACTTCTCCATGAGAAATCCAAACCCAATAATTAGGCATAAAACCTCTATTATATAGATGTTTTGAAACGATATCCTCTGATGACAATTTTACGTTCTCACACTACATACATGGGCAGAAGAGTTTATTATTCTCAAGGAAAAGTTGCTGATTCTTTGCAAATTTGATGAAGTTCTTTAATCCTTGAAAAAAATCTTCTGAAACTTGATTAGTTGTATAATCAATTCTTTGGTACATCCATCTTCTTATAATTTAAATATCGGTAGTGGATGACATTAAAATAATCTGAAATATTTTAGAAACGAAAATTAACATTAAAATCAACAAAATTTGGGTTAACTAAATCAAATAAATAACATGATCATACATCCAAACTTAAAAATTATATTCAAAATCAGTATGAAGAGAGAAGATCATCAAGTATAATACTCACCAAAAGATGAACAAATCACACCTATAACAACGTAAATCTTCAAGAGAAGAATATGATGGAATCTGTGTTCGATTGTGTTCTGAAATATTTTAAAAAGATAAGAACATCAATGCCACAAAAAAAAAGAGAAAAGACATTAAAAACAACAAAATTTGGTTTAACTAAATCAGACAAATAACACGATCATACGTCAAAGCTTAAAAAATATATTCAAAATTAGTATGTAGAGAGAAGATCATCAAGTATAATACTCACCAAAAGATGACAAAATCAAACCAATAATATTAGAAGATCTGAGGTGAACAGAATCAAGCTCGATCGACGTAAATGGCGGTGAAGCCATTGGGAGAGACGATGAGCTAAAAGGGGAAAATTTCTGTTACTTTATTAAAGTGAGCTGCTTGTGAGCTATATACAATTGATACTCTACAACCGGGACAAATCGGATTAAACTGTACAATACAATTTACAATCAGAATAAACTAAACCGATCCTATAATCCAATATTCCTCCCCTCAAGATGGAGCATATATGTTAATAATCTCCATCTTGCTTAGTAGATTACAAAACAATGTAGGATATAAGGGTTTAGTGAGGATGTCGGCAAGCTGATTACCAGAACGAACATGAAGAGTTTTGATAATACCAAGCTTTACCTTCTCACGAACAATGTGGCAATCACGTTCAATATGTTTAGTACGTTCGTGGAAGACAGAGTTGTTGCCGATATGAATGGCAGCCAGGTTGTCGCAGTAAAGAGGAGCAGCTTCAGAAGTATCTATCCAGAGATCTTCAAGAAGGAAACAAAGCCAAACGATCTCTTTGACAGCATCAGACATAGCCCTATACTCGGATTCAGCAGAGGAGCTGGAAACAGTATCTTGTTTATTTGACTTCCAGGAGATCAAAGCTGAACCGACAAACATGCAGAAACCAGAAATGCTGCGGCGAGTTTCTGGACAAGATCTCCAATCAGCGTCGGCAAAGGCAGAGAGCTTCAGATCCGAAGTAGCAGAGTAGAATAAACCCTGTCCAACCGTGCCTTTCAAATAGTGAAGGACTTTGTAAGCTGCTTGAAGATGAGCAGTACGAGGATGAGCAGTAAAATGACAAAGCGTGTGAACGGCAAAAGTGTTGTCCGGCCTAGTGAAAGTGAGATAGAGTAATTTACCCACAAGGCGTCGGTACCGTTCAGCATCCGGTAAGAGATCACCACTGTCACTAACGAGTTTGATACTCGGGTCCATCGGAATAGAAGATGGTTTACATCCAAGAAGACTAGTATCAGTGAGAAGATCAAGAACGTTTTACGTTGGCACAGAGAGATACCCGCAGAATTTCTGGCAATCTCTAAGCCAAGAAAATAACGAAGTGTTCCCAAATCACGAAGCTTGAACGAACATTGAAGAGCTTCGATCAAAAGGGCTGTGGCTTTGTCACTGCTACTGGCAATGATAATGTCGTCTACGTAGACGAGAATCTTTAAGAGATGAATATGATGGAATCTGTGTTCGATAGACTCTGTGTTCGTTGTGTTCTGAATGCAACAAAATTGCAAAGCAAACTCTCGTTTTATTTTGATCAACACCGACAAAAAGCGTTTTTTTGTTATTGTTGTGATTTCTTTCAATTTTTAACTTATATACATAAAAACATATCACTATAAAAAAGAAAGAGAATCATAATTACTCCTTTTTTTCTCGAACCTTATCGTAAAGTATTTTCCTTTTTATAAAAGGAAAAGTCCTTTTTTATTTTCCTTTGTCGAACATGATTTTGATTCCCTGAAGCCACGTGTCACCCGGATGATCGAAGCTTTGCCATAGAACAGTCTGATACATCTCTTAGAACGAAATTGCCGTCATCGCGCAAAACCGCTTCGAGAGCAGAGGAAGAGTTGGGTGGTGGAATTGAGACCAGTGCACCTGACCGGAATCTGGTTGTCTCTGTCAAGAAAGACTAAGTTTCTGTTGGAGATTTTGAGAACTGACATGTTCTTGTTGGAGATTGGTTTGTCTCAATTAGCTACCCAGACGATTGTTTGTTTAGAGAGGTGGTGGTACCACATACCTATGTCGAAGTTTGAAGAAGTACTTGGTTTAAACTTTTGGAAGCCAATTATGCTTCTTGTTAAAAATAACACAACTAGCGTTATTTGTTGATCTGTTTCTTAGAAGACTAGATAAAGAGAGAAAGATTAGAGACTGAAACTGGATTTTATTGAATATGAAAACATGTATTTACATTACGATAACACTTGTTTAAATAAGAAATTAACAGAAACTACCAAGTGCGGAAGAGTCGTGTCCCTTCCTCCTTGTGACTTAGCAAAACATAACTACCTAATACACAGTCACGACGCTTACTACAAGATACATAACTATTTAATTATACAGATATGACCATACTCAATTATAATCTAACATAAACAAAACCAATTTTGAAAGTCTCGCTGGAGTAGACAAGTGTTTGGTCGCCGGAGAGAGTGAAGTAGCAAGAGAAGGAAGAAGGAAGAGAAGCTGCATAAGAAGAAACCATCATGAGAAAAGCGTAAAGGAGAGAGAGAGAAGTGTTGTTGAGTTAAAATAAAAGGTCTTTTTAAAGAGCATTCTACGACTTTTACTCACATGAAGAGTATTCTACAAAGTATTTTTAAAACCAAATTCGAAGATACTCACAATTTTTGGGTTTTCTTTTGTTTATTTATTTTTATGGATTCTCATCTAAATCAAAGCAGTTTCGTTATCTAATCTCAAAACTGTATCCGATTGATTAGTTAATTGAACTTTTTTCCCCTATGGTTTGTGACTATCTTTTTGTCATTTTATGTATACAATTATAACTGAATAAAACATTAGTATATTAGTAGAAAATTGTAACATATTTGTTACTCTTAAGTCACAATCTATGACATATTTTTTCTTGTCACTGGTTCGTACCAACTGGTCACAATTCATTCAATCTTTCTATCGTCACAAATTGGAATTCACCATTCACTCACAAATTCGTGACAATTGCTACAATAAACAAAGTCGCAATTATGTAACAGCTGTTACAAAAGATATTTTTTGTCACGCTTATGCCACTAATAGTGACAAATACAAGTTACGATTTACTTCGTCACAATATTGTGATGAATAAATTACTTTTATTGTGACATTAAAATGTACTCAAAAAACGTCTCTAATATTTCACAAATTTGTTACTGGTAATTTTAGTCTTAACATTTCGTCACTAATTGTGACAAATATTGGATACGATTTACTCCGTTACAATATTGTGACGAATTGGTTACTATTTTATGACATTAAAACATAGTCACAAAAACGTCTTTAATATGTCACAAAGTTGTTACTAATAATTTTGGTCACCAATATTTCGTCACAATATGACTATTTTCCTGTAGTGTACAGATCATGAGCTTGTGTTGTTCAACGCTGAAGCTGTTCAAGGTATACATTTGCATGAAAAAAGCTGAATTTTATAGGTAAGATGTGCAGTCAAGAGGAGAAAATTAAGAGATTGGTGTCTGGATTTGAGATACAGAAGTGCTGATTGACGTTCAGCTGGAGTGACAAAGACTCATTGGATGAGTTTAGAATTTTCACAGAGTTTTGTCACTCAAGCAGGGGGAGATTGTAGAGTTTTTCTGTTTGGTGATACTTGGTTGAGGGGGAGTTTGAGATGATCTGGTGCTGGGTGTGTGTGGTGTATATGATGTGTAGTAGCAGCTTATGAGCTTGAGTTCAAAAACTCAGTGAAAAAGGGGGGAGATTGTTAGCACCAAGATTCTGCAGTTGAACACAAAAGAATGTGTGCAACATTACTTGAAGACTTATGCGTGAAATATGTTCACAAGGAGGAAGCTGATATGTCATGTGCTGAGAGGTTGATAATGAAAAAGAATAAAGAAACTAAAGATTTTGGAAAGAGGAAAGACTAAAAGTATTTAAGAGGCATACCTGCAAAATATTAGGGTTAGCCGTCAAGAGAGAAAAGTGAGCAAGCTAGAAAGTAGCTAAGGTTCTTAAGGTGAGTGAACACAAAAGTGAATTGTGTGGAATTGTTATTGTGTAGCTTTGGATAGATTAGAAATTGGTCAGTGTCGAATCACTGGTGGTGAGGTCGAGTAATTCTGATTAAACAAGTCTGTAATGATTGTTTAAGTGATTTCTAATAAGAGCAACCGATATTGAAAGAATCTTGGGTTTTGTTATTTTGTGTTCAAGTTGTTGCATGTGTTCTAGAATTTTCATATATATCATTATTCAAAGCGACAACATACTTATTAAAAGATTAAATGACATCTAGTAGTTTCCCTTTCTGGTTGGTGTTGAACTTTTGATAACATGTATGTGTTTTTCAAAACAGAATTTGATTCTTTTTTTTTGTTTTCATAGACATCCTACTTTTTTCTATGCATTTAATAGCTTGTTTCGTGCAATCCATGATTGAAGTTTGAAAATCCTGGTTGACTCTCTGTTGAAAAAATAATATAAGATGTATTAAAAAATTAAATTGTTCTTTTAATGATATTGTGTATTTCTGTAGAAACCTAACATTGATTTTTGTTTTCTTTCGATAATAATTATGTCACGACCGTGACCCACCGGCCCATTTTGAATTTCCCGTAAGGCCCAATTGGCCCATCTTTCTTTTCTTTTGATCGTGTGTGTGTATACGAGCGTATACATCTCCCTCTCCAACGATCAACCCTAGCAGCCACATTTTCTTTCAGAAAGAGAGAGAGAGAGAGAAGTCATGAACGTGAAGACAATGGTGATCCCGTGTGCCACCGCAAAAGCTTGCCGTAATCTCATGTGCCGTCGATTCTCCGTTTCCTCTCCTTCCCGTGTACGATCGCATGAGAGCTTCACCGCTGCATCTTCTCCAGCCACTGCCGTCGCTTCTTCTGCACCAACCATCACCGCAGAGTCTCGCCTTCATCACCGGAGAGCCTCGCCGGAGTGAACGTTAATCACCACCAAACCAATCAGAGGAAGATCGTCCGTTTTCATTATTTGCTTACTCCGCAAGCTATATCGTCATCACCATCTCCGTAGCGTTTGATCCGATCTCACCACCACCATGTTCTTCACAGCACAGGCGTCGTCACCACCGTCCGTCACCGTCCACCTCCGTCTCCGTTACCTCGTGTTCTCTCCACAGCGCATCTGCACCAACTCGATCGTGCACGATCTCCACCTCCACCATTTAGTTTGGTATTTTTGGTTTAATTTCCGGTTTGTTTTATTTTAGGTTTAATTAGATTAATAACCGGTTTAGTTAGTTTAGTTTCGGTTTAGTGCAATTATTTCTGGTTTGGTTCAATTCAAGTTGGTTTAGGAATTCGGTTGGGTTTGGACCCGGTTTGGGTAACCGGTTCGGTCTGGTCCGGTTTGACCATTGACTGGTTTCACCGTTGACTTTGACCAGTTTGACTCGTTAACCGATTTTCGCCGTTCGAAAGCCGTGCTCACCAGATTTTTCGTGCTGATTTCAGTTTTGGCATCCGTTTCGGCATCCAGAGTTCAGAAGCCACAATTATCATCCATTTTGGCTAAGGTGAGGGTTTTTCCGCAGAATATCGTACTTTTCGTCAAAAAAGCGCCATAGATGGAATTTAGTGCTAAATGTGTTCCGTTTTCGTGGTCGAGTCTAGGTAGTTTTGTTTTAAATTGGACTTAGGAATAATAGATGATTCAACCCATTGATTGTGCATTAAATTGTTAATTGATTCTTTTATATATGCTAGAGCTATGATTAGTCGACCATGTGGGTCTTTAGGGATTGCGGGGGTACAGAGACGGACTTTTGTACTTGCGTCGCGTGTTGTATGAGGAGATGGTCCTGGGCAGCCTAGTCGACCTGTTGTCCAGTACCTTTAGAGGTCGATAATCGTCTACGAACGGTGCGATTGGGCACTACCCCATAAGTTGTCCTTTTGGGAGGAGGGTGCCGCCGGTCACTGGACCTGGTAATAGGACATTGGCTGTTCGTTGGGTACTTTTGGTACCGTGGTTGTGCATGTTAGTCCATTTTCTGTGTTTGGCGTACTATGATCAAATTTGTGTTTCTGTGATTTGCATCTCATACCTCACTGAGTGACTCCCCTGTTACTCACTCCTCTTTATTCCCTTTCAGGTGAGACGGACAAGTAGTTTATGCTTTGACGATACGGGTGCTTCTTTGGGATGTCTACGTTTTAGTCGTATTTTATTTTATACATTAAGCATTTGAGGTATGTGAGTTACGAGACATTGAGGATTATAGTATTTGAGTTATGTGTTGTGGTTAGTGGCACACCGTTCTCGAGTGGCGATGAGACGGGTGTTACATTTTGGTATCAGAGCTGGTTAGCCGTCCCAGTGCTGACCTGGGAGGCGTTCTGGGACTGGTTCTGGTGTGCAACGAGAACGTTTCACTATGAGCGGAGGTGAATTGTAACATCCCGATTTCTGGAATATATGAAAACATATGTGAGAGAGGTTAAAAGAATTGATTTGGCTACTTATGTCACCAAAGTGCATTTACCTTTTCAGTTGCACATCCAGAGAGAACTCCAGAGTTAAGCGTGATTGAGCTGGAGTAGTCAAAGGATGGGTGACCTACCGGGAAGTCATTCGCGGTACCGTGTGAGTTAGGAAAAAACACGGAGAACAGTCATGTGGTGATTGCAGGGCAGTATATCATGACTTTCGAGACTCCCGGTTAACGCACCGACCGTCGGATAGGGGTGGGGCCCACGAGCCCGATAGAGGGATGTGTAATTCTACGGCTGAATAATTTACAGCACTCTGATAGACATTAAGATATAAAAGGTATATAATTTGAAACAAAAATAAAATAACATCCCTACTGGTGAGTCACCCATCCCTCTATCGGGCTCGTGGCCCCCACCCCTGTTCAATGGTCGGTGTGTTATCCGGGAGGCTCGAAAGTCATGATATACTGCCCCTGCAATCACCACATGACCATTCTTCGTGTTTCTCCCTAACTCACACGATACCGCGAATCACTTCCCGATAGGTCACCCATCCTTTGACTACTCCAGCTCAAGCACGCTTAACTCTGGAGTTCTCTCCGGATGTGCAACCGAAAAGGTAAGTGCATTTTGGTGACATAGGTAGCCAAATCAATTCTTTTAACGTCTCCCACATATGTTTCCATATATACCAGAAATCGGGATGTTACAATTAAGGAGGAGGCTGGGTTGGCTCCTACGATCGGGCTGCTACCGTCCTTGACAGCTACTTGGTATGCTCTCCTGTTTCTCCGTGCCAGTCCCCGGAGGCTGAGGCTTTGGATGACGGAGCTCCTACTCCTCTTGTTGAGTATATTAGGCTTTGGCCTTGTATTTTTTGTTTCCATTATGTTCGGGTCTTTTCGACCCTTTTATCGTATTTGCTTCGTCTGTCGAACTTGATTACTTATATCTCCTTTTATGGAGATTTATTGTCTATCTGCTTTTCCTTTTAATTGTTATGGACTTCTTTGCTTGCTTCGCTTTTATAGTCTGAAAGACGGCTTGTCTTCGGGTTAGAAATCTTGATAAAGGCAAATTGGGCGGCCGGTATATCTTTCTTCCAAGAGGGCGGCCGGTCCATTTTGCGAAATAAAGGGCGGCTGGCCCGTCTCTCTACGAAGGACGGGCAGCTGGCCCGTTTTATAGAGCGAAGGGCTGCTGGCCCGTCTCCCTGCGGAAGACGGGCGGCTGGCCCGTTTTGTAGAGCGAAAGGCGGCTGGCCCGTCTCTCTACGGAAGACGGGCGGCTGGCCCGTTTTGTAGAGCGAAGGGCGGCTGGCCCGTCTCTCTGCGGAAGACGGGCGGCTGGCCCGTTTTGTAGAGCGAAGGGCGGCTGGCCCGTCTCTCTACGGAAGACGGGCGGCTGGCCCGTTTTGTAGAGCGAAGGGCGGCTGGCCCGTCTCTCTACGGAAGACGGGCGGCTGGCCCGTTTTGTAGTTGATCGGTATTGCGTTGGAGTGTTATTCCGGACACTCGAACTTCAGACCAGGTTGTCTTTGTGAACATTCCCTGGGTTAAATGTAGTTTCTTGTTGTTGTAGGGAATCAAGCTCGTTGGACTCCTCTTTTGACTGAACAATTTTAAGATCTCGCATCAGAGCCGGTTTGATACCGCGTTCTCGAGATGTCTTTGACCAGTGTTCCATGTCAGGCGTTTTACTGGGTTTAGAGAGTTTACTTCGTTTCCTACGCTTCGCACTATTTGCCTATGCGAAGCGACATTGAAGGTAAACTAAACAGAACATCGTCTTGAGCGCTTCCTGCAGGATCGCGGAATGTCATGTTACGCCCTTCGGATGTTAATCCGGAAATTTGTATAGCGCGCTAGTCTTATCCTCTGCAGGATGTTGAAAGAACCATGGTTTAAAAAGATAGTCTTATTGCGGTCAGCAACATACTGATTCGTTGGAGAAGACTTAAGTACTTGGGAGAAATATCTTGATTGGTTGGTGGTCATGGATAAGTTACGAGATGCTAAGTCTCGATGTTTATCTGATTTTAATCTCGAGTGTAAAGATGCGTTATGAGATACTAAGTCTCAATGTTCATTTTTCTCGGGTTTTTCTGGATCCATTCGCTTTCCGGGTCAAGTTTCGAGATGCTAAGTCTCGATGTTGGTCGGAATTGTTGTTGGGGTCGAAATCCCCTCCTCGAAGATTGACGGAACGAAAAGACAAGGACAAGACCAAATGAAACCTATCCCGAACATGGAACGGACGAGCTAAGGCAAACTGCCCACGATCCGTCCAGGAAGCAACCGGCGGCTGGGACATGGCCAGCCGCCGGGTCCTCTTTCACCAACGGCCGGCGGCTGGGACAAGTGCCAGCCGCCGGATCTCCCTTCGTCCGTGGCCGGCGGCTGGGATGAGGCCAGCCGCCGGATCTCCCTTCGTCCGTGCCGGCGGCTGGGATGAAGCCAGCCGCCGGATCTCCCTTCGTCCGTGGCCGGCGGCTGGGATGAGGCCAGCCGCCGGATCTCCCCTCGTCCGTGGCCGGCGGCTGGGATGAAGCCAGCCGCCGATCTCCCTTCGTCTGTGGCCGGCGGCTGGGATGAGGCCAGCCGCCGGATCTCCCCTCGTCCGTGGCCGGTGGCTGGGATGAAGCCAGCCGCCGGATCTCCCTTCGTCCGTGGCCGGCGGCTGGGATGAAGCCAGCCGCCGGATCTCCCTTCGTCCGTGGCCGCGGCTGGGATGAGGCCAGCCGCCGGATCTCCCCTCGTCCGTGGCCGGCGGCTGGGATGAAGCCAGCCGCCGGATCTCCCCTCGTCCGTGGCCGCGGCTGGGATGAGGCCAGCCGCCGGATCTCCCCTCGTCCGTGGCCGGCGGCTGGCACTTGTCCCAGCCGCCGGGTCTTCATCACATGTCCACGATCATTTCTCGAGTCGAGACTCCTCATCCGAACATCGTCCAGTCGACCGACCGTCAAACGTAACTCAATGCCCGGACCGACCCGGAGATCATCCGTTTGCATGTTCTGACTCCAAAGACGTCCATAAACGTTCCCCGAAAGACCGTGACGAACGTCCAGCCAGCCGTGGACCAGTCGCCGAGCATACAAGCCAAAGGAACCGGCGGCTGGCCATCAATACTGAAACCGGCGGCTGGAAGTTCAAATAAAAAACGGGCGGTTCAAATCTCGGAAGTCATAAAACGCTCGGAACACTATTCACGCGGGAAAAACCGTTAAAAAACACTATTCATCCCGAGACAAGGTTAACCGAAAGATCGAATTGAGCTTAAACCGAGATTCGGATTACTATTCATCGTGTTACTATTCACGGATCACTATTCATCGGCGGGCCGGATTTGGGTCAGAACGCGCGGACGGATCACGGAAGACTCTCGGGCCGGAAATCGGGCCCAAAAAGCTTAAGTCGGCGGCTGGGAGCGAAGGACAAGGTCCCACATCGGAAATCTGAAGTCTTAGCCTCCTAGGATTGCCAGTATATATATGTACGCTCATGTAAAGGTTAAATCCATCCCAGATCCGAGTATTAGGAGTTTTAGCAATTTAAGACTATTCAGCTTTTGCTAATTTCCCTTGTACTTTCGGAAAATATCAATAAAATCTCCCTTTTCATCTTTTTGCATTTTCGGTCCTTTAGTTCTTTATAAATAGAATTTTCGAGCCCCCATTAAATATAAGTTTTGACAGTGTGAGTTTCGGCTCTCACAATTGTGTTTTCGGAAAACTTTTTCAAGCTTTGGATGTGTTATGAGATGCTAAGTCCCAATGTCCATCCTCTTGTTTTTTTCGCGAAATTTGGGAGTATGTATTTACGGACCCACTCCCCCCTCTTTTTTAAGGAGAGGGGCAACTGAACTCGTTTTTTAAGCGAGCTGCCTACGTACCCTTCGTGAAAAGGGATCAAGTCACCCGTAGTTCTTTTTTTTTTTTTTTTTTTTTTGGTGGCAAGAAGACGACTAAGTCTTGGAATTGGAATTGTCCGTCGCAGATTCGGCGGTTTCTGAAGTCTTTTCGGTAGTTTTCGTCTCCTCTTGGTTGGTTTTAGTTTCCGTGGGCAGAACCTCCGTTTTTTCGAACTGTTTGGTTCTACTCACTTTCTTCCCCAGTTCGGGGACGTCGTCTTCATTCTTCCTTTTCGGGTTCTCTCTCTGCGGGATGGTCGGATTCCGGAGCTTATGCTCTGCCAGAAAGCAGATCCGGGTTTCCTTCTGATTTCTCCAGACGGTCTTGATTCCGTTTGGTGTCGGAAATTTTAGGCAGAGATGGTAAGTCGACGGGATCGCTCGAATTGAATTGATCCAGGGAGCTCCCATTATCACGTTATAAATCGCGGGGTGGTTTGTCACAGCGAAGTTAACGATTTTCGTGATCCCACCGGCACGAACCGGGAGCTGGATTGTTCCGTCCGTCATCATGACTTCGCCAGAGAATCCGGTCAGCGACCTCGGATTGGGCTTTATCATCGACGGATCTATCTTCATCCTTTGAAGCGTCTCCCGAAAAATGACATCCACCGAACTTCCGGTACCGATCAAGACCCGAGAGACGTCATGGTCGTTGATGTCCAGCTCTACCACCAACGGGTCGTCGTGAGGTTGGTCGAGGCCTTCGGCGTCCTTTTCTTGAAAGGCGATACGGTCATCGTTTTCGGTGATCGGCTCCCGCGGAGTGGACTCCTTGTCTCCTCTTCTCAGGAATGCCTTTATCGAGGCCACTGTGTCTTGGCAGTACTGAAATCCTCCGATGATCATGTGGATCCTCCTGCGGTTGGCGGCGGAGTCATCTCCGTTCGGTCTCCTTCCCCGTTTGGGGGTATCCTCGTCGAGCCTTTCGGGACGTTCCTGGTTAGGTCGTCCGTCCGGGGCGCCAACGTCTTCTTCGATAGCTCCGAGACTCTCGAGGGTCACTCCGTTTCCGAGCCTTCTTCCGAAGGTCCTACAGTTTTCGGTCGAGTGGCCTTTTGTCTTATGGAAGGTACAGAAGGCGTTCTCGTCGAATCCTGGTCGAGTCCACGTATTCCACGGTCCTCTGTTGCGCCCATCATACAGTCTCTCTGGGTTTATCTTGTAGTTATGTGCTCCGCCCGGGTTGGGTTCTTCGTCTCGGCCGATTCGCCTACTTCTTCTCTCGTTTGGAACGTTAGAAGGTTGCACCGTGCCTTTGGCGACCAATTTCGAGGATTGGTGCTTTCCGGCAGGGACCCTCATGTCTTCCTCGTAGATTACGAAATTGGAAGCACGGTGGAGGGCGTCTTGAATGGTTACCGGCGGATTTACGGTAATTTCCTTTCAGAAGCTAGAAGCCTTTAGCAAGGACGTCTTCAGGGCATTTATCGCGGCGCTGTCGCTTAAACCGTCAATCTTGGAGACAATCACCTTGAATCTTTCGATGAAATCTCGAAGACTTTCTTCGGGCCCTTGCGACGGTGAGTAGAGATCTGCGTCGGATGTTGACTGTCTTATGAACAGTGAGTAATATTTCAAAAAGGCTGCTGACAGTTGGTCGAAACCGTCGATTGAGTCTCTTTCTAGCCTCGAGAACCACGATAGGGCTAATCCTTTTAGATGCTCCACGAAGAGGAGGCAGAATCCGGCGTCCCTCTCTTCGGGTTTGAATCTAGCCCTTCCCATCGAGATGTGAAAGGCTGTCATGTGGGCCTTCGGATCAGTTGTCCCGTCGTAGAAGGGAATTCTGATTTTTCCCGGGTCAGAGAGTCTAACGCTTGTGATCCTTGAAGTGAACGGGATCTTTTGCGTTTCCTCTAAGACGCGGTCAATTTCTGGGGCCGCACTCGTCGCTTTATGGACTTGCGACCTTACCTCCTTCATCTGACTCGTGGCGAGTTCCAGGCGGGCACGGAGCTCATCCAACTCGTCCCTTCGGCTAGCGGACCGATTAGCGCGGGTTTCTCGTTCCTCCTTTTCCTGCTCTTCGATCCAGCGGAGTTCTTCTTCGTCCGCGTTTAGGTCTCCAGCTTCGTCGTAAGTTTCGTTTTCCTCCCTGTCGGCTCTGTTTGCGGCGTCTCTGGGGTTTCGCCATTGGTCACCGTGGAAGCCGGCCGTTCGGCGGTTTGCCTAGTGGCGCTTTTCCGGAGCAGCGGAGGTGGACACGATGGTTCTTTCCTTGTTCCGACCGGGGTCTGCTAATCGGGATTCTGACGGCCCGGGGGATCCGCTCGCGGGGTGAAAACAAGTCGTCTTGCACCGAAAGCCCGGGGACCACGTGTTAGCTCCTGGGAAGCCGCTCTTTCCTGGGCGGCCGTTCTCTCTTGCCTGTTTTGCCGCTCCGCGATTTCGGCTACCATGTTCCTCAGCTCGGTGATCGCCGCGATCTCCGGGGCGGCGATGGCCGTTTCCGTGATGACCGGGTCTTCGGTCGGCATTCCAAATCTGGTGAGCGTACTGGCGGAGGTCCCGGGTATCCCGATCGCTCCGTCGGCGGATGTCCCAGCCGCAGTGGTTCCGGTTCCGGCCGCCGATGCATTGGTTGCGGGAATTCCCGTTCCGGCCGTTCCTGTGGCGGCTGCTCTGGCCAGTTGGTTGGTGATATCGTCGGTTCTTCTGGTCATTGTCTTCGTTCCGAATCCTTTTCGTTCTTAGGGTTAAGAATATTTCTCGTCCCCACAGACGGCGCCAAACTGTGAGAGCCGAAACTCACACTGTCAAAACTTATATTTTATGGGGGCTCGAAAATTCTATTTTAAAGAACTAAAGGACCGAAAATGTAAAAGGAGAGATTTTATTGATATTTTTGCGAAAGTACAAGAATAATTAGCAAAAGCTGAAAAGTCTTATATTGCTAAAACTCCTAATACTCGGATTTTGGATGCCTTTAACCCATACACAAGCATACATATATATACTAATGATCCTAGGGTGCTTAGACTACAGATTTTCGATGTGGGACTTTATCCTTCCTTCCCAGCCGCCGACCTAACCTTTTGGGCCAGATATCCGGCCCGAGAGTCTTCCGTGATCCGTCTGCGCGTTCTGACCCAAATCTGGCCCGCCGATGAATAGTAAACAGTGAATTGTAAACCGGTGAATAGTAATCCGATGAATAGTAATCCGAATCTCGGTTTAGACTTAATTCGATTTTTCGGTTAACTTTGTCTCGAGATGAATAGTAATTTTAACGGTTTTTCCCGCGTGAACAGTATTCCGAACGTTTTATGACTTTTAAGATTTGAACCGCCCATCCTTTTGTTTGAACTTCCAACCGCCGAGTTTTCGTATTGATGGCCAGCCGCCGGTTCCTTTGGCTCGTGTGCTTTGGCGACTGGTCCACGGACGGCTGGACGTTAGTCACGCTTTTCGGGAAATGTTTACGGAAGTCTTGGAGTCAGACCTTATCCCAGCCGCCGGTCGTCGTGTGAAGAAGACCCGGCGGCTGGCCTTATCCGAGCCACCGGTCCGTGGGTGAAGAAGACCCGGCGGCTGGCTTCATCCCAGCCGCCGGTCCGTAGGTGAAGAAGACCCGGCGGCTGGCCACGGACCCAGCCGCCGGTTGTCGCTTGATGAAGACCCGGCGGCTGGCCTTGTCCCAGCCGCCGGTTGGTGCTTGACGAAGATCCGGCGGCTGGCCTTATCCCAGCCGCCGGTTGATGCTTGGTGAAGACCCGGCGGCTGGCCTTATCCCAGCCGCCGGTTGATGCTAGGGGAAGACCCGGCGGCTGGCCTTATCCCAGCCGCCGGTTCATGTCTGGGACGGGCCGTGGGCAGTTGGCCTTAGCTCGTCCGATCCATGTTCGGGATAAGTTCCATTTGATCTCGACCTTGACTTCTTGTTCCGTCAATCTTCGAGGAGGGTATTTCGACCCCAACAACTGTATCATCATTTAGCCATTTGAGTCGGTTTGGCTTAGGGTGCTTAGTTGTCTTGAGACCTAACTTATCAACAAGATACTTGCTAGCCACGTTAGTGCAAGAACCACCATCTATGATCAAGCTACATACCTTTGATTGGATGTTACATCTTGTATGAAAGATGTTTTCTCTTTGCACAGTCTCGGGTTCAAACATAGCACTAAGAGCTCTCCTTCTAACCAATATCTCTCCCACCTCAGGATAATCGGTTATCTCTCCTTCAGAATCAGTTGGTTCTGGCTCTTGTTCATCCTCGGTCTCATACTCTCCTTGGTCATTGATGAGCATAACTCGACGGTTTGGGCATTCATTTGCATAATGTCCTTTGCCCTGACACTTAAAACAGGTTATATCTCGGATTTTCTTATGTCTAGGAGTACCTGAATCTGCTTTGGTGGTTTTAGATGTCTCGGCCTTATCCTTCTTGAACCGATCATCATCTACTTGTGTCTTGCCCTTGTCGTATGTCTTTTGATTGGGCTGACTCCAAGTGTTCTTGTTGCGTGGAGTGGAGGCTATCTTCCTCTTGATTTGTTGTTCAGCTTGAGTAGCAAAGTGCATCAACTCGTCAAAGTCTCCGTACACTTGTCTCTCCACTTTCCTTGCAATGCGGTCTTGAAGCCCATCAACAAACTGAGCCATGAGTGTCTCATCTGGTGCTTGAACTTCTAACCGGTTCTTGACAACTTCAAACTCCTCAAAGTATTCCTCAACTGAACTGTTTCCCTGAGAAAGACTTCGAAAACATTTGTGTAAGTCTCGGTAATAGTATGTTGGCACATACCTTTTGCGAAGCATAGCTCTCATGTCATCCCATTGGTTGACTTGTCCACGTCTAAGCCTCCTTCTTTCAGAGACTTCTCGATCCCACCATGTTAGAGCATTGCCCGTGAGTTGAGCAGCTGCTAGTGCGACCTTCTTTCCCTCGGAGTATTGGTAGTAGTCGAATATATACTCCATTCTTCTCTCCCAATCTATGTAAGCATCGGGATCTACCTTGCCTGCAAAGGTAGGAGGTTTAAGTTTGATATCTTTACCACCTTGCCAAGGATTATCATCATCTGGGTCCCTTCTTCGGTTCCGGTTGACAACTCGGCCTCGCGCATTTGGTTGCTCATCTCGCCTAGGACCTTCTTCATGCTCGGCATCATCCTCCAAGCTAGGCATGTCACTATCAGTGTCATCTTCAGCCGGGTTTCTTGGTTGGCGTGGATGTTGACCTTGCTCATTAGGTGCTTGAGGAAGCCTTCGCTCCATGTTGTTCATCCTGTCGCTTAAACTTGTCATGGCATCAAGAAAGTGTTGTAAGGTAACCACGGGTTGCTCCTGGTTATCTCCCATTGCTCTGCACACAAGTACCACACAAAATCAAATGCAAAAAGGAAAAGACAAGATAAACAGAAAGGAAACAACGGAAAAATAACTCGATGCAAACAAGTGAACACGAGACAAAGCGAAAAAAGGAAAGATCAATCAACAAAAGGAAAGGTTTTAATTCGGTCTTTACTACTAATGCAATATGATTTTTTTTTTTTGTCAAGTTTCAAATATGGCGAGCGTGAATGAGGGGATCTAATCGAGAGCTAAATGCAAACAGAAAATAGATATGGTATGAACTTAATGCAAACAACTCGGAACAATTTCAAACAAGCCAAAACGAATCACAGCCAAAAACAAAAAGAAAAGAAAAGAAAAGTAATCGATGTGAAATTGAAAAGAAAAGTAAGAAGGCTTAGGAGTGGAGAAGTTGGGTCGGCTGGCCAAACGAACAATCGATCCCTCCTTAACTCGCCCTTGATACCTGAAACAATCAAAACAATATCAATGTTCTTCTTTTTTTTAATACTATGAATGACAAACAAAAGAATGCAAATGAAAGAACTAACAGATTTCTTTTTGTTTTTTTTTTCTTAAAGGTGCCGAAAGAAAAACATGAAACAACAAGAGCAGAAAGGTAAAAACACGAATCAAGGATAGAAATCACCTGATATAGAACCTTTCGGCTCTGATACCAAAATGATGTAAGCACGAGGGTGGATATGGAGCAAGAAGGTTGGTTGTTCAACACTCCTTCAAACTGATTGATGAGCGAATGATGCGGGTGATATGGAATCAAGCCAACTGGTTGTTCAACTCTCTTTGGCTGGATCGATTGATGGAATGGAATGAAGACGCCACAAAGTTTTATGGATCTAAGCTTTGATAAGTCGAGATGCTCAAGAACGATATGACACACGATCTTAAGGCTTCAAAAAGGGTTTTCAATGATGAAAAGCTCCGGTTTCTATATTGATATGTTGTAAAAGATACACTGCTGCTTGTAAGGGCCTTATAAAGAGAGCCAATGCAGCTATGCCCTTCAAGGGGACTTGAAACATATTACACGAAATCAGCTAACTAAACAAGGAAAGGAATAACTCAGCTAACAAATGCCTTTGACTAGAACAATAAAGAAAAGGAAGAAGACACTTAACTGCACATGAAACACACGGTTAGTTTAGATCAATTATCATTAATGGAAATGATTCTTACCTTAGTTTGCTCCATGATTGATCGTGAATGAATGGAGACAGTTTTTGATTGTTGATTTTGAAAGTGTCCTTGAAGTGCATTGTTTCATGTAGGCGTGATGTTGAATATGGCAAGTTCATTGTTTTGTCGAATTGGAAACATAGGCCAAGTCTTGTGCGGTTCTTCTTCTTGATCATGTGGACCGGCTTGTATATAATAAGCTTCAATAAAAGTTTTTGGATCTTGGTTTTGAACATTTTCTTGTTCTTTACTTGGTTCTTCTTCTTTAGCTTGCTTCTCGGTGATGGTGAGTGTGCTGAGCTGATCCGTAATGCTCTCCAGATTTCGATCATTAAGTAAGCTGGCTACTCCAAGGTTGAAGCTCTCTCGCTTGTCTCTAGTTCCAGATGTTGTTCTTGGTGCTTGCTTCATGATGGGAATGGGTTGGTTGGTTTCTAGTTCCTCATCATTTAATGTGTACCTTATAAAAGCTTAGAAAACATATTTGGGGTTCAAAAAATGTCCTATGAGGTTTGTAAACGAAGCTATTTTCGAAAAACGTCTTATAAAGATAGAACGCAATGCGTGGGATACAAGTTTGTGTACTAAAAGAGCACTTTAATGTCCACCTTATAAAAGCTTAGAAAGCATATTTGGGGTTCAAAAAATGTCCTATGAGATTTCTAAACAAAACTATTTTCGCAAAATTTCTTATAAAGATTGAACGCGAAGCATGGGATACAAGTTTGTGTTCCAAAAGAGCACTTTAATGTGTACCTTATAAAAGCTTAGAAAGCATATTTGGGGTTCAAAAAATGTCCTATGAGATATCTAAACAAAACTATTTTCGCAAAATTTCTTATAAAGATTGAAGGCGAAGCATGGGATACAAGTTTGTGTTCCAAAAGAGCACTTTAATGTGTACCTTATAAAAGCTTAGAAAGCATATTTGGGGTTCAAAAAATGTCCTATGAGCTTTCTAAACAAAACTATTTTCGCAACACGTCTTATATAGATAGAACGCGAAGCACGGGATACAAGTTTGTGTTCCAAAAGAGCACTTTAATGTGTACCTTATAAAAGCTTAGAAAGCATATTTGGGGTTCAAAAAATGTCTTATGAGATTTGTAAACGAAACTATTTTCGCAAAACATCTTATAAAGATAGAACGAAATGCGTGGGATACATGTTTGTGTTCCAAAAGAGCACTTTAATGTCCACCTTATAAAATCTTAGAAAGCATATTCGGGATAAAATCTTAGAAAGCATATTTGGGGTAAACGAAACTATTTTCGCAAAATATCTTATAAAGATAGAACGAAATGCATGGGATACAAGTTTGTGTTCAAAAACAGCACTTTAATGTCCACCTTATAAAAGCTTAGAAAGCATATTTGGGGTTCAAAAAATGTCCTATGAGATTTCTAAACAATACTATTTTCGCAAAACGTCTTATAAAGATAGAACGCGAAGCACGGGATACAAGTTTGTGTTCCAAAAGAGCACTTTAATGTGTACGTTATTAAAGCTTAGAAAGCATATTTGGGGTTCAAAAAATGTCCTATGAGATTTCTAAACAAAACTATTTTCGCAAAATTTCATAAAAAGATTGAAAGCGAAGCATGGGATACAAGTTTGTGTTCCAAAAGAGCACTTTAATGTGTACCTTATAAAAGCTTAGAAAGCATATTTGGGGTTCAAAAAATGTCCTATGAGATTTCTAAACAAAACTATTTTCGCAAAACATCTTATAAAGATAGAACAAAATGCATGGGATACAAGTTTGTGTTCCTAAACAGGAATTTAATGTCCACCATATAAAAGCTTAGAAAGCATATTTGGGGTTCAAAAAATGACCTATTGGATTTGTAAACAAAACTATTTTCCAAAATTTCTTAAAAAGATTGAACGCGAAGAATGGGATACAAGTTTGTGTTCCAAAAGAGCACTTTAATGTGTACCTTATAAAAGCTTAGAAAGCATATTTGGGGTTCAAAAAATGTCCAATGAGATTTCTAAACAATACTATTTTCGCAAAACGTCTTATAAAGATAGAACGCGAAGCACGGGATACAAGTTTGTGTTTCAAAAGAGGACTTTAATGTGTACCTTATAAAAGCTTAGAAAGCATATTTGGGGTTCAAAAAATGTCCAATGAGATTTCTAAACAATACTATTTTCGCAAAACGTCTTATAAAGATAGAACGCGAAGCACGGGATACAAGTTTGTGTTCCAAAAGAGCACTTTAATGTGTACCTTATAAAAGCTTAGAAAGCATATTTGGGGTTCAAAAAATGTCCTATGAGATTTCTAAACAAAACTATTTTCGCAAAATTTCTTAAAAAGATTGAACGCGAAGCATGGGATACATGTTTGTGTTCAAAAAGAGCACTTTAATGTGTACCTTATAAAAGCTTATAAAGCATATTTGGGGTTCAAAAACTGTCCTATGAGCTTTCTAAACAAAAATATTTTGGCAACACGTCTTATGAAGATAGAACGCGAAACAAGGGATACAAGTTTGTGTTCCGAAAGAGCACTTTAATGTGTACCTTATAAAAGCTTAGAAAGCATATTTGGGGTTCAAAAACTGACCTATGAGATTTGTAAACGAAGCTATTTTCGCAAAACATCTTATAAAGATAGAACGCAATGCGCGGGATACAAGTTTGTGTAATAAAAGAGCACTTTAATGTCCACCTTATAAAAGCTTAGAAAGCATATTTGGGGTTCAAAAAATGTCCTATGAGATTTCTAAACAAAACTATTTTCCAAAATTTCTAAAAAGATTGAACGCGAAGCATGGGATACAAGTTTGTGTTCCAAAAGAGCACTTTAATGTGTACCTTATAAAAGCTTAGAAAGCATATTTGGGGTTCAAAAACTGTCCTATGAGCTTTCTAAACAAAACTATTTTCGCAATACGTCTTATAAAGATAGAACGCGAAACACGGGATACAAGTTTGTGTTCCGAAAGAGCACTTTAATGTGTACCTTATAAAAGCTTAGAAAGCATATTTGGGGTTCAAAAACTAACCTATGAGATTTGTAAACGAAACTATTTTCGCAAAATATCTTATAAAGATAGAACGAAATGCATGGGATACAAGTTTGTGTTCAAAAACAGCACTTTAATGTCCACCTTATAAAAGCTTAGAAAGCATATTGGGATTCAAAAAATGTCCTATGAGATTTCTAAACAATACTATTTTCGCAAAACGTCTTATAAAGATAGAACGCGAAGCACGGGATACAAGTTTGTGTTCCAAAAGAGCACTTTAATGTGTACCTTATAAAAGCTTAGAAAGCATATTTGGGGTTCAAAAAATGTCCTATGAGATTTCTAAACAAAACTATTTTCACAAAATTTCTTAAAAAGATTGAACGCGAAGCATGGGATACAAGTTTGTGTTCCAAAAGAGCACTTTAATGTGTACCTTATAAAAGCTTAGAAAGCATATTTGGGGTTCAAAAACTGACCTATGAGATTTGTAAACGAAACTATTTTCGCAAAACATCTTATAAAGATAGAACGAAATGCATGGGATACAAGTTTGTGTTCCTAAACAGGACTTTAATGTCCACCATATAAAAGCTTAGAAAGCATATTTGGGGTTCAAAAAATGTCCAATGAGATTTCTAAACAATACTATTTTCGCAAAACGTCTTATAAAGATAGAACGCGAAGCACGGGATACAAGTTTGTGTTCCAAAAGAGCACTTTAATGTGTACCTTATAAAAGCTTAGAAAGCATATTTGGGGTTCAAAAACTGTCCTATGAGCTTTCTAAACAAAACTATTTTCGCAATACGTCTTATAAAGATAGAACGCGAAACACGGGATACAAGTTTGTGTTCCGAAAGAGCACTTTAATGTGTACCTTATAAAAGCTTAGAAAGCATATTTGGGGTTCAAAAACTAACCTATGAGATTTGTAAACGAAACTATTTTCGCAAAATATCTTATAAAGATAGAACGAAATGCATGGGATACAAGTTTGTGTTCAAAAACAGCACTTTAATGTCCACCTTATAAAAGCTTAGAAAGCATATTTGGGGTTCAAAAAATGTCCTATGAGATTTCTAAACAATACTATTTTCGCAAAACGTCTTATAAAGATAGAACGCGAAGCACGGGATACAAGTTTGTGTTCCAAAAGAGCACTTTAATGTGTACCTTATAAAAGCTTAGAAAGCATATTTGGGGTTCAAAAAATGTCCTATGAGATTTCTAAACAAAACTATTTTCGCAAAATTTCTTAAAAAGATTGAACGCGAAGCATGGGATACAAGTTTGTGTTCCAAAAGAGCACTTTAATGTGTACCTTATAAAAGCTTAGAAAGCATATTTGGGGTTCAAAAACTGACCTATGAGATTTGTAAACGAAACTATTTTCGCAAAACATCTTATAAAGATAGAACGAAATGCATGGGATACAAGTTTGTGTTCCTAAACAGGACTTTAATGTCCACCATATAAAAGCTTAGAAAGCATATTTGGGGTTCAAAAAATGTCCAATGAGATTTCTAAACAATACTATTTTCGCAAAACGTCTTATAAAGATAGAACGCGAAGCACGGGATACAAGTTTGTGTTCCAAAAGAGCACTTTAATATGTACCTTATAAAAGCTTAGAAAGCATATTTGGGGTTCAAAATATGTCCAATGAGATTTCTAAACAATACTATTTTCGCAAAACGTCTTATAAAGATAGAACGCGAAGCACGGGATACAAGTTTGTGTTCCAAAAGAGCACTTTAATGTGTACCTTATAAAAGCTTAGAAAGCATATTTGGGGTTCAAAAAATGTCCTATGAGATTTCTAAACAAAACTATTTTCGCAAAATTTCTTAAAAAGATTGAACGCGAAGCATGGGATACATGTTTGTGTTCCAAAAGAGCACTTTAATGTGTACCTTATAAAAGCTTAGAAAGCATATTTGGGGTTCAAAAACTGTCCTATGAGCTTTCTAAACAAAAATATTTTCGCAACACGTCTTATGAAGATAGAACGCGAAACAAGGGATACAAGTTTGTGTTCCGAAAGAGCACTTTAATGTGTACCTTATAAAAGCTTAGAAAGCATATTTGGGGTTCAAAAACTGACCTATGAGATTTGTAAACGAAGCTATTTTCGCAAAACATCTTATAAAGATAGAACGCAATGCGCGGGATACAAGTTTGTGTAATAAAAGAGCACTTTAATGTCCACCTTATAAAAGCTTAGAAAGCATATTTGGGGTTCAAAAAATGTCCTATGAGATTTCTAAACAAAACTATTTTCCAAAATTTCTTAAAAAGATTGAACGCGAAGCATGGGATACAAGTTTGTGTTCCAAAAGAGCACTTTAATGTGTACCTTATAAAAGCTTAGAAAGCATATTTGGGGTTCAAAAACTGTCCTATGAGCTTTCTAAACAAAACTATTTTCGCAATACGTCTTACAAAGATAGAACGCGAAACACGGGATACAAGTTTGTGTTCCGAAAGATCACTTTAATGTGTACCTTATAAAAGCTTAGAAAGCATATTTGGGGTTCAAAAACTAACCTATGAGATTTGTAAACGAAACTATTTTCGCAAAATATCTTATAAAGATAGAACGAAATGCATGGGATACAAGTTTGTGTTCAAAAACAGCACTTTAATGTCCACCTTATAAAAGCTTAGAAAGCATATTTGGGGTTCAAAAAATGTCCTATGAGATTTCTAAACAATACTATTTTCGCAAAACGTCTTATAAAGATAGAACGCGAAGCACGGGATACAAGTTTGTGTTCCAAAAGAGCACTTTAATGTGTACCTTATAAAAGCTTAGAAAGCATATTTGGGGTTCAAAAAATGTCCTATGAGATTTCTAAACAAAACTATTTTCGCAAAATTTCTTAAAAAGATTGAACGCGAAGCATGGGATACATGTTTGTGTAATAAAAGAGCACTTTTATGTCCACCTTATAAAAGCTTAGAAAGCATATTTGGGGTTCAAAAAATGTCCTATGAGATTTCTAAACAAAACTATTTTCCAAAATTTCTTAAAAAGATTGAACGCGAAGCATGGGATACAAGTTTGTGTTCCAAAAGAGCACTTTAATGTGTACCTTATAAAAGCTTAGAAAGCATATTTGGGGTTCAAAAACTGTCCTATGAGCTTTCTAAACAAAAGTATTTTCGCAACACGTGTTATAAAGATAGAACGCGAATCATGGGATACAAGTTTGTGTTCCAAAAGAGCACTTTAATGTGTAGTTTATAAAACCTTGGAAAGCATATTTGGGGTCCAAAAAATGTCCTATGAGGTTTCTAAATAAAACAATTTTCGCAAAACTTCTTATAAAGATAGTACGCGAAGCATGGGATAAAAGTTTGTGTTCCAAATGAGCACTTTAATGTGTAGTTTATAAAAGCTTGGAAAGCATATTTGGGGTCCAAAAAATGTCCTAAGAGGTTTCTAAACAAAACTATTTTCGCAGAACTTCTTATAAAGATAGTACGCGAAGCATGGGATAAAAGTTTGTGTTCCAAATGAGCACTTTAATGTGTAGTTTATAAAAGCTTGGAAAGCATATTTGGGGTCCAAAAAATGTCCTAGGAGGTTTCTAAACAAAACTATTTTCGCAAAACATCTTATAAAGATAGAACGCGAAGCATGGGATACAAGTTTGGGTTCCAAATGAGCACTTTAATGTGTAGTTTATAAAAGCTTAGAAAGCATATTTGGGGTCCAAAAAATGTCCTAAGAGGTTTCTAAACAAAACTATTTTCGCAGAATTTCTTATAAAGATGGTACGCGAAGCATGGGATACAAGTTTGTGTTCCAAAAGAGCACTTTAATGTGTACCTTATAACAGCTTAGAAAACATATTTGGGGTCCAAAAAATATCCTATGAGGTTCCTAAACAAAACTATTTTCGTAAAACTTCTTATAAAGATAGTACGCGAATCATGGGATACAAGTTTGTGTTCCAAAAGAGCACTTTAATGTGTAGTTTATAAAACCTTGGAAAGCATATTTGGGGTCCAAAAAATGTCCTATGAGGTTTCTAAACAAAACTATTTTCGCAAAACTTCTTATAAAGATAGTACGCGAAGCATGGGATAAAAGTTTGTGTTCCAAATGAGCACTTTAATGTGTAGTTTATAAAAGCTTGGAAAGCATATTTGGGGTCCAAAAAATGTCCTAAGAGGTTTCTAAACAAAACTATTTTCGCAAAACATCTTATAAAGATAGAACGCGAAGCATGGGATACAAGTTTGTGTTCCAAATGAGCACTTTAATGTGTAGTTTATAAAAGCTTGGAAAGCATATTTGGGGTCCAAAAAATGTCCTATGAGGTTTCGAAACAAATCTATTTTCGCAAAACGAAATGCATTGGATACAAGTTTGTGTTCAAAAACAGCACTTTAATGTCCACCTTATAAAAGCTTAGAAAGCATATTTGGGGTTCAAAAAATGTCCTATGAGATTTCTAAACAATACTGTTTTCGCAAAACGTCTTATAAAGATAGAACGCGAAGCACGGGATACAAGTTTGTGTTCCAAAAGAGCACTTTAATGTGTACCTTATAAAAGCTTAGAAAGCATATTTGGGGTTCAAAAAATGTCCTATGAGATTTCTAAACAAAACTATTTTCGCAAAATTTCTTAAAAAGATTGAACGCGAAGCATGGGATACAAGTTTGTGTTCCAAAAGAGCACTTTAATGTGTACCTTATAAAAGCTTAGAAAGCATATTTGGGGTTCAAAAACTGACCTATGAGATTTGTAAACGAAACAATTTTCGCAAAACATCTTATAAAGATAGAACGAAATGCATGGGATACAAGTTTGTGTTCCTAAACAGGACTTTAATGTCCACCATATAAAAGCTTAGAAAGCATATTTGGGGTTCAAAAAATGTCCAACGAGATTTCTAAACAATACTATTTTCGCAAAACGTCTTATAAAGATAGAACGCGAAGCACGGGATACAAGTTTGTGTTCCAAAAGAGCAATTTAATGTGTACCTTATAAAAGCTTAGAAAGCATATTTGGGGTTCAAAAAATGTCCTATGAGATTTCTAAACAAAACTATTTTCGCAAAATTTCTTAAAAAGATTGAACGCGAAGCATGGGATACATGTTTGTGTTCCAAAAGAGCACTTTAATGTCCACCTTATAAAAGCTTAGAAAGCATATTTGGGGTTCAAAAACTGACCTATGAGATTTGTAAACGAAGCTATTTTCGCAAAACATCTTATAAAGATAGAACGCAATGCGCGGGATACAAGTTTGTGTAATAAAAGAGCACTTTAATGTCCACCTTATAAAAGCTTAGAAAGTATATTTGGGGTTCAAAAAATGTCCTATGAGATTTCTAAACAAAACTATTTTCCAAAATTTTTTAAAAAGATTGAACGCGAAGCATGGGATACAAGTTTGTGTTCCAAAAGAGCACTTTAATGTGTACCTTATAAAAGCTTAGAAAGC